>AYEL01084669.1:0-83752 GCA_000484575.1 Olivierus martensii
ATTTAAAATAATATATGAATCTTAAACAATGAAAAAATGTTACAGCATTAAAGATGTTACATAGAAGGTAATATCACAAGTAATGATAAATGACCTTCATTTGTATATTCTGTTTTTAATACCTAGTGTGATCATAAATTCCCACACAAGTTTTGTTGTATAACTTTTATTTAAGAATAAATTTAATAATTAATTATTTATTAAATAATTAAAAATTTAATAAATAAATAAATAAAATTTAATTATTAATTATTAAATTTAATAATTAGAAAAACTGAGACTTATTATAAATTAAAAATATTAGATTGGTCACTCAAAGGTGCTGCTCCTTGTTTTGATGTAGTTGTGTAATATCTCTGGCTATTCATCTATTGCTTTATGAAAATTCTTTACGAGAATTTCTCCCATTCTCGGAGAAAGCCTTTCTTCAAATCATCTACACTCTTGCAAGGTCTTTAACATACCTTTAGCTCCTACTTTGACCATATGCTGTAATCTAGTGGATTCAAATCTGGAGATGCAACAGGCTATTCTTCATAGAGATGGAGTTGGGGAATCTTTGGTAACTTTGGTCTTGTGTAACAGCAGTGTCTTGTTGAAAGGACCAGTCGATATGTTGGAAAGACCAATGTTGTCAGTGACTTTATAATTGGTTCTAGAATTTCTTCCATGTAGTTCTTTGCATTCACTTTCACTCTCTGCACTATAAAATGCAACTTTATATTTCCATTCTGACTGATTCCACACTACATCACCATTGAAATTAGCTTCTGGGTCCTGGTTTTCCAAAACTCTGGAATCTCTTCTCTCGACTTATCCTAGACATGTGAGGAAGTTAACTCTGATCTGTCCTATTTTATTTTATTATTCACTTTATTATTTATCGTTATTTTCTTATTATCTAACTATTAAAGATGATATATTTTTTGTAGTAATATACCTAGTGTGGTTATAGATTCTTGCACACAAGTTTTGCCCCTCATAACTTTTATTTAAGAATAAATTTAATAATTAATTATTTATTAAATAATTAAAAATTTAATAAATAAATAAATAAAATTTAATTATTAATTATTAAATTTAATAATTAGAAAAACTGAGACTTATTATAAATTAAAAATATTAGATTGGTCACTCAAAGGTGCTGCTCCTTGTTTTGATGTAGTTGTGTAATATCTCTGGCTATTCATCTATTGCTTTATGAAAATTCTTTACGAGAATTTCTCCCATTCTCGGAGAAAGCCTTTCTTCAAATCATCTACACTCTTGCAAGGTCTTTAACATACCTTTAGCTCCTACTTTGACCATATGCTGTAATCTAGTGGATTCAAATCTGGAGATGCAACAGGCTATTCTTCATAGAGATGGAGTTGGGGAATCTTTGGTAACTTTGGTCTTGTGTAACAGCAGAGTCTTGTTGAAAGGACCAGTCGATATGTTGGAAAGACCAATGTTGTCAGTGACTTTATAATTGGTTCTAGAATTTCTTCCATGTAGTTCTTTGCATTCACTTTCACTCTCTGCACTATAAAATGCAACTTTATATTTCCATTCTGACTGATTCCACACTACATCACCATTGAAATTAGCTTCTGGGTCCTGGTTTTCCAAAACTCTGGAATCTCTTCTCTCGACTTATCCTAGACATGTGAGGAAGTTAACTCTGATCTGTCCTATTTTATTTTATTATTCACTTTATTATTTATCGTTATTTTCTTATTATCTAACGTATTATATTTAAGTTTACAAGTTAACTTACTTCCACCTTCTTCGTCGTCGTTAGCAATCACGTGATACCGAATCAGGAACTGTCCTCTGGAAGAGCTGTCCCGGGTAATGACATCATCATCTAATTTTACCACTGGTCCGATATTAGAATGTAAGAATGACCCGTATCGATGTTTTGTTCGGTATATAATTAAATTGTAAAGAGGATGATATGTATGAATAACTCTGTAAGCTAATAACTTTAAACTTGTTATGTATATTTATGTAAATGAAGCTACATGGGACTGTATGTCACTCAGATATAAAAGCCTACAAAAACAGCAATACAGCGAGGTGTTGTATGAATGTAAAGTTGGCTAAGTGACATTTGAGTTTCTTGTAAAGATCAACGATTGTTTGGATTTTGTATTGGTGGTGGAGGTACTAGAGTTAAGTAGTATTTAAGATTTGTTCTTGTGAATCATTGTTTTGATATTTGAGTTGGATTAAAAAAGTTTAGTTGATTAATTGATTGTTTGCTTTATTATAATTCCAATAAAGCATTTATTAACACTTTTGTAAGTGTTTCGAGAAATAATAAATTTATATTTTTTATTATTTAACTTGTTTTGAGAATTTCTTTTAATTTATTAGCGTAAGTTTCTAACACCGTTGTTTGTTCTAGTTCTAACACTTAATCGGTACTGCTAGTTGTAAGTTCTGATTTCCGGTTTTGGTTTTGCCAGTTGACAATAGTTGTTGTAAGATTGTTTCGTAGTTAATTATTTTTACATTAGAATTTAGTTTAAGACCTGAGCTCAGGCTGAACTCTGGATTGCAGAGTTGTTAAACCGTTAAGATTAGTTTATAATTAATAGTATTGACATTCGTTAAAATTCGCGACTTTGAAAACATAGTTGTTCTGCTCATCAGTGAAAAGAATGATTTTGTAACCATCATCAGTGTACTACTACAATAATACCCAATTTCTCTTGACTCCATTCTTCTTTTGCTGAATACTTAAAAAAATGTCATGTTTCTTGCTTTAAAGCTTTAAGGTCTTTTTTTTAGTCCTGTGAACTGTTGATCTTGACATGTTCATTTTCAGAGCCAATTTCTTTTAATTGCAACAAGGATTTTGTCAAATCTGTGCACATAAAGCATTAATAGCCTTTGGCATTCTTTTCATTCTTGGACTACTAGAACTTTTTCAGTCATTAACACTGCCTAACTCTGTATATCTACTTACATCATCTCATATACTATCCTTCTTGTAATTCCCATGTTTTTTTTTTAGCAATTTAAAAAATTTGCATGTTCTTTTTCCTACTAAATGTAGCTGCAAAATTTCATTCTGAGAAGATTATTTTTGTGACATTTCTGTTCTATTGAAAATTCTGGAAAAATCTTTTGTTTACAAAGAGATAAAATAGAAATGAAGGCATGTGAATGTGTGGCCTGTGTATTTTCATTCTCGTGGTATTTAGAGCTATTTGAATTTGTGTGGGAATTTATGACCACACTAGGTACTGTACTTTTAATAAACAGAATATGAAGCAAATACAAGTAGAACAACACTGAGTGTATTTAACAATGCCTTTTTGAAAATTTACATATTATTAATTAATCTACTATTAATAAAAATGTGAGCTATTCAAATGAAATTCATGTCATAGATTGCTTATATTACAAAAAATTAGTGATTAGATTTACAGATCTATAGATATTTTAAACATAACATTCTCATCTTCATGCTATCATGTCAGACAAACTGCAGCATAATACTAGCCACATGCTAAGTGTCATAGTTTGGGATGCCATTCAATTCAGTTCACAGTCTTGCCTCTTAAGCATTGAAGGTATCTGAACAGCTACATAGAGATGTTTTGGAGGCTGAAGTAGTATCCTTTCTTCAGACAATTTCTTATGCCATCTTTCGACATGACAATGCTTACCCACATATGGTATGAAATGTCCCAGACCTCCTCCATGTGAGACAAGTACTGCTTCTCTCTGAGTCTCTGCATTTGCCAGACCTTTTCACAATTGAACATATCTGAAACATGGTAACATGGCAACTGACCTGTCAGTTTTCTCTGCCAGTCACGATTGAGGAGTTCTAGGTATACACTTCCTAAGAGGCCTAAGAATTCCAGATTCTTTCATTCAGTGCTATAAATATAGAGATCATTATCATCTTGCACAATGACTTCACAAGATACTAAATGTGTGTATAAAGCATCTTGTTCAGCTCTGTAAATCTAATCACTTATCTCTCACGTAAATTTCATTTGAATAGATCATGTCTTTCTTGGTGTTACAATTTTCACAAACAGGAATATATTTTATAAGATTAATGATAGTGCAATTTTTATAAAAATTGCACTATCATTAATCTTATAAAATGACAAGTTAAATATATTATTAAAATATTTTCTTTACAGGGTGTTTGGGTGTATCTTGTTAGCTTGCCAGTTATATATATAAATTCACCTAGGAAAGCTGTTCCAAACTCACCACCCCCAATGACAACATTGGATTATGTTGGTTCTTCCATGTTTGTGTTTGGCTTGTTATGTGAAACCCTTGCTGACATTCAAAAGTTTCGTTTTAAGGGTGATCCTGCAAATAAGGAACGTTGGTGTGACTATGGTAAATGAAATTATTAATTTAAAAAATAATATAAAATTTTATATCCAAATTAAAAATTTTTTTTGTTTTAGGCTTATGGAAGTTTTCTCGACATCCAAATTATTTTGGAGAGATTATTTTGTGGTGGGGAATATTCCTGATAGCAACAAATGTTATTAAAGGACCTGAATGGCTTTCTATTATTAGTCCATTATTTACAACGGGTATTATTTTGTTTTTAAGTGGAATACCTCTATTAGAAAAAGGTTCTGATGATCGTTATAGAGGGTAAGATATATTTTAATCAATTTTTTCAATTATTTATTAAATGTACTCTTATATATTTTATGCTTGAAATTTCAATTTTTTTTCTAATAATTCTATAATTTAAGTCCAATTTTAACAATTCTGTATTATAATTTTAACAAGTTTCAATCAACCTGATTAAAATTCATAACTTTATTAAAAATTTTTATATTTGACTAAATTGTGATATTGACATTATTTTTTACAGTTTCCACTTGAAATTTCCAAGATATCTTTTTTGTATCATGCTTTCTTCAATCATTTAAATAGATTTCAGTTTTTGGCAAACTTTGTCTGGGAAAATAATTTAATTCACTATACTTTATCTTCCTTTTATTAACTGTTAATTTTCTTTATAATGAAAAAATATTTAAGTATAGGCAATTCCTGGCTTATGTAAGTGGATTATTCAGTAAAATCTTACATAAGTCAAAACATATATATGCCTGTGCATACTTTATACCAGTTTTTCTTAATCTTTTTATCTTGGAGGAACTTGAACTAATTTTCAAGTCTTAAGGAACCCTTACATAAATAAAAATTATATCAACAACTCATGGTGCATTTTAGTGTGATCAGTAAATTGTAAATATAATAACCCAATAACAATTGTCAATGTCTTTGCTGATTTTTCTTGTGGATCTAATTATTTTAGCAAACTTATTAGCCTGCTAGGAGCAGAGTTAGCATAAAGGATAAAAGCAAGAGTCTAACATAGTGGGTGAAGCAGTGAAGTAATAAAAATTTAATGGTAGCAGAACTAATAAAAAATTAAATAGATTAATAATAAATAGTGGGTATAGATTAATTTGTTACGATCTGTTGACATGTATACACATCATGGAAATGGAATAAAAAATGATAAAAGTATTAAAAAAATATATAATCCTGATTTAATTATTATGGATTGTTTTTTTGTGGTCATTGGCTGAAAATATGTGCCTTTAGTGATGGGTCCTAAATTTTTTGATTACCGAAATTTATTAATGTCTAAAGGTTTCAATGATACAATTTAACAGAAAACCTTACATAATATATATATGTAGTATATGTATAGCTGATGTGGGTCGAAAACATTTCTATGTTTTTATAATAATTGTAATAAAGTTTTTGTATCCTATCTAAATGCTAGAAATCGAAATTGTTTTACCAAAATTTTTTTAAAATTACATTTTTATGATAGATAATTTGAATGGATTCTATTAGTAGAATTTGGATTATTTTTTATCCAACATTATCAATTCTGCAGTCTCTTTTATTCTATTATTCTTGTTTTGGGATGAGAATTTTATTTTTAAAATTTTAAAAAGGAAATTTTTCGTATAATGAGCTCTAAAATTCATAAAACTGAAAAAATATTATCAATAATACAAAAATATTGATTAATTCTGTTAATATAAACAATATTGTTTGTTTATTTTTTATTGCTTTTACCAATAATTAAATAAAATATTAGAAAATCTGAACATAAACACCCTCAGGCTATTTAAAGGGGCATGGCACTTTTATTGTTTGGCAGCCAGTTGTTTCTTGAGAAATTGCTGCCAATCTATTTTACTGCACTGCATGTAATATTGGATGGTATGTATTAACAAAGCGTCTGCAAGCCAAGTAAAGTAGACAATATTATAGCTGTTTGTGTGTGAAAGAGGACAATTTTCATATATATTAGATTTTTCAATATAAATTAGAAAATTTATAAAAAATTAAAATAAAATATATTTAAATGAAGGAAAAACATACCAATAAATATATTAATAAAAATGATAATATTTCAATAAATTTGTTACTTTTCAATTAAACATACAACATTAATTAGTGAAAATTTGAATAATACTTCATTTTTTATCGATAATTTTTAAAAATATGATTTGCTTACTTTCTTGGATGCCTGATTCAATGAGAGTCCCACACATTGTCTTTTAGGAGATGTCCAGATTTGACTCAGTTCTATAAAACTAATCTAATAATCCCATAAAACACATTTACATATAATAAATGATATTAGGAGAAAAATCCTTATATATCTGCATTTTAGCTTTTTCAGCTACTAATACTATAGTTTTGTTTGTCAAGGAATCTTTACATAAGTATAGATCTATGTAATTTGGGGATTACCTATATTTTAAAGAAAATATATTTATTTTAATTTTTCCTCATTTTTTCATTTTATTTAAATTTTTTCATCGTTTGTTTGCATTCTATTGAATTGTATTTTCGGCTATTTCCTTAATCAATAATCCTTTATTTTTCATCTGACATGCCTCTATTTTGTCTTCTACATTAATATTTAATAAATAGATTGAAAAAAATGTTTAACATAATCATCATATAGTTGTATCTCACCCAGTTATTGAGAAATTGAATATTACTCCTACATCCACCGAGCTTTTTTATAAACTTTAGGTATATTTTTATGTAAAATATTCGCTTTAATTCACTTTATAAAAAGAAATTACATATAATTGCTATATAAATAATAAATGATATATATAGTGTATTTTTGAAGCTGTATTAATTTATAAGCCATTTATCACCAATTTTCTGTCATATATTATGTTGTATATACATAATTGAAAATCAAAATACAGCTACATTATTGTGAACATAGTAAAGTGGAGATATTTTACAAAAAAATCATTAAGATATTTTAGAATTTTATATTTTTTTTATGTATGATGCAAAATATAAATTTTGAAATAAGAAATATTTGCAAAATATTGGATATCATCACACAGTTCAATACAATTTTAACAAAAATGTTGTATGTTTGAATTTTAGGTGTTATCAATTAAATGCATAAAAATGCTAATAATCATTAATTTTTCTTTCATGGCTAATTTGCATATTTAAATTTGAAAAATATATGACAAAACTTCATCAAATAAGAGCAGATAGCTTATCTAATTACTTAACTTAAGTGGGAAGCACATCAAGCAGTTGAGAATAACATTAAAATCATTTATTAATACAAATGTTTTCGGCTGATTAAAGCCATCTTCAGGTATCCTTCAAAATTACAGAAGTTCTAGAACAGTTATTCGTTCAAAGAACGTTTTTTGTTCTATCAAATTCTATTTTTGAAGGATACATAAAGATGGCTTTAATCAGCCGAAAATGTTTGAATTAATAAATGATTTTAATGTTATTCTCAGCTGCTTGATGTGCTTCCCACTTAAGTTAAGTAATTAGATAAGTTTTAGTAAGAGTTGAAGCAGTTATTAACTTGCGAAAAAAGAGCAGATAGCTTTACTATACTACACTAAAAATTCCCGAAGGGATAAATTACCCCCTACCAAAGTTATAAATCAAACAATTAAAGTATCAAATTATCAACAAGAATTTAGTCTTGTTGCTAGAAGTAAAACTGATATAACTAAAATAGTTTGTTGTGAAATTTGGAACCATAGAGACAAACATATATAATTAAATGTCTTTAATAGGAAATTACTAATTATTTTAATATTAACAACAGTATTTTCAGTATAATTTTAAAATTCAGTAATATATAAAATAATATACATGATATATAATTGGTTCCTCATCTATTTATTTAAGAAATTTTTTTCTCTCCTTTAAATACAGTAACACCCCGCTTAACGCTGCTCCATTAATGCAGTTTTTTCGAATTATATATTTTTTTAATTCATTTTGGCATGGTTTTTCAAACCATTATCCTCTCATTAATCCAAACATCATACTAATTTGTTGCTTTGATACTCATATGTTGTCTCGCAATGCATTTGATATCAGTGCAGTGCACTACATATAAAAGTCTGTTGAGGTCACAGTTCATATTTATGATTGTTCAGCAACATTATTTTAGAGTTAAAGTTTAGCCACTATTATGGAAATTATGGATCAGTTTGTACAAAATAATCCAAATTTTGATAATGTTCAAAAGCAAGACAAAGTGTCATGGATGCAATATCTTCCTTAGACCAGCGTTTCCCAAACTTTTTCTATGACGTCAACTTTGTGATCAACTACGTAAGGTGCTTTGTTTTGTAATTTCTAAGTATATAGGATAAACGCAGTATAAAAGAAAGTGATGATCAGTGTGTATATGGTTAAATTTAACATGATACGATTATACATAATAATAGGAGTCGTCAATTACAAAAATATTTTACATGTAATTTTATATTTTGTAATATAATTATTATCTAATATAAGACATTTCTTTAGAATTTTGGTGTTACTCCAATCAATTACTAAGTCATATGCATAAGCTTGAGTTGCGAGAGCAATGTTAGTTTACCTAATTTAACGTCACGTTTATGTTCTGTTAGACGATCTTCTAGATTTCTGTCTGTGACACCAGTGCACTCCTCTCTTCTATGTTTCTAAAGAAATGTAATTCTATACAAGAAGGTCATTTTATGGAGCCCTAATGATCACGGAAAGATTGAAGAAATATAATTTAATTAATGATAATTTGGGTAACCAACTACCAAATGCATAGCTGCTGGCTAATAGTTTATAAATCTATATATCATGCAATGTTCCAACTCTACCTGCTATCTACTTATTAGTTACTTTATTATATTAGACAATAATTATATTACAAAATATAAAATTATATGTAAAATATTTTTGTAATTGACTCCTCCTATTATGATGTATAATTGTATCATGTTAAATTTAAATATATATGCACTGTTCTGTTCTATAATTCCATTGTTTTTTAAGTTTGTTTTAATAATTTTTGCTGGTGATGACCAAAATATGGTTGAAAATGTTTTGAATTGAATATAATTAAACGTATTTCTGCTACTTAGGAGAAAATAAAAACAGCACTGTCTTTATTTTGCTTTTTATTCTTTCTGAGTTTGATTTCATGTTTTCATTTTTCTAGATGAATCACTGTTTAATCATGAACTATTGATTTTATTGATCTTAATTTTATTATGGTCAAATTTCATTGTTGAGAACTTGAATCCATTTTTTAACATTGTCTATGGAAAACTGATTCTAGGTTTACAAGTTCTTATTTTATGAATGTATTCTAAGAATGAATTAACTTATAAATTCAGAAATTATATTATTAAAATGTGTAATTTTATAAAGAAGAAAAAGATTTTTTTTAGGAAAATAATAACAGTTATTTAATATCATCACAAGTATTTTAGTAATTATAATGTATTTCAGTATGACGACTCGTGTTAAAATCCTGTCATTATAATTAAAAATTTATATTCAGAATTCTAAAATTTTTTAATTATTTCAGTTAAGAGCATCAAGAGACCCAGTGTTGACTCTAAGCCAAGTATAGTAGTCACTAACACTTATTACAGGAGACATTATGGCCAAAATCTCAACTCCCTGTAACTTTGGTCCTAAGTTAAATATTATTAAGGCTGACAATTCAATTCAATAAAAGGACACTAAATGCCAAATTTGAAGCTTCAAATCCAATTAATTAAAAAAATAGAGCAGTTTAAAAATTGGCTAAAAAGCATAATTTTTCTCTGTTCCTCCTCCTCCTATGCAGATATTGCCACAGGTTGTATTGTTCAACTGATATTAATGAAATTTGTGATATAGGTATTTCTTAAATTACTTGAGATTTCCTAAAAATTTTAGCAAAATTGGGTCAAAATAAAGAGAACTGGGAGTTCATTTTCCATAAACACTTTTTTTTTTTATTAGTATTTTTTGCATTTTTTTAATCATATTTGACCAAATTTGGGATATAGGTATATGCCATCTTAATTAAAATCTGAAAATTTTGGCATAATTGGGCTAAAATTAAAAGGTGAAGAAGAGGATTCTCTTTTCAAGAAATGCTTCTATAGATCATTCAACCAATTTTGAATAAATCTGGAATGTAAATATTCGTTGTTTAAGGCTTTTTGAAAACTGCAGCTCATTAGGGCCCAAAATAATGATAGGAGGTCATTTTATCACAAACTATTTTGCGGATCATATCATTCAACCAGTTTTTGACCAAACTCAATATATGTACACACAGCCCTCGATTTGCACGGCACTCAATTTACGCGGTTTTTAAATGAAAACAAAAAAAAAATTTTTTGGGGTTTTATTTTGATTGTTTTGCATTATGCCATTTATAAATTAAGAGAGTATCATATTGTCACGTTTTGTGGGTTTACGAGTTCGTAGAGATTAATAAAGAGTGAATACAGCTATATTTCATATATTTCGATTTATTCACACAAAACAAAATAATCTTGTTTCACTATAACTAAATTCTCCAATAAAGACACAAAACAAAATAATCTTGTTTCCCTATAACTAAATTCAATACAAAATAATTACACACAAAATAAAATAATTTTGTTTCACTGTAACTAAATTCAATACAAAATCCGATAATATCTTATACAATACTGTTTATGTCTTTAATTCAGAATAACTCAACAGTTCTTCTTAGTCCACTTTCGCTTTCACAATTTATCGCTGCAGTTCTTCTTAGTCCACTTTTGCTTTCACAATTTATCGCTCACTATTCATTTTACTGTCCAAACCTTCCAGTTCAACTTAACTCAACTCACGCTTGCAGCTCGCCGATTTATGTTTGAATGCTAAAGTTTTTATTGTACAGAATATTGTTAATTTTTTTTGTACCATATTCAATGTTAATTAATGTTTGTTTTCATTTTCAAAAATAAATTGAAAAAGTATAAACATTAAATTATCTCTAAAATTAATGAACCATTCCTTTTTTTTCCTTTAATCGGTATCTCATTTTACACAGTTATAAAGAACATATCCTCGACTCTTCATTATCTTCTTAAGATCGATTTACACGGTTTACAGTTTAATTGAACATATCCTTCTATTTTGTTTGAATTCTGCATCTCGTTTTACACAGTTTCGGTTTGCATGATTTTTCCAGGAACGTATCTACCATATAAATCGAGGGATGAGTGTATGTTTATTTTACTAAATGTTTTCTAAAAATTTCAATTCAATTGGACTAAAAATAAAGAAGGTATTAAATGATATATTAGTATGTTGTTGGAATCTCTCTCTCAGAAAAATAGTTTTCATTTAAAAATAAATGATATCCCATCAAAATATCTAATAAATAAAAAATAAAGGAATTAAAAATTCTGAGAAATCAGGATACTTGTTAAAATTTAGATATGGCTATTTGATTGATTTAAGAAAATGAAATCAATAATGTCAACCAAAGTAGTCACATCTAAACTTTAATAAGTATTCTAATTTTTAAGTACAATATTTAATTAATTTTTTTACATATTATTGTATTATACAATACTGTATTACTTCGAATTTAAGCTGCAGTAGGATTTTAAAATTGAAAAATTGGAAAAAATAAAAATGATTTTATAATAGGTATTAAAAAATAAGCATTTTTATTTACTTAAATAGATACTAATATACATAATAAGCTATCTAATTTATTGAGAATCTTCAGATATACTATCACTTTTTTTTTTTTAATAGCATCAGATATCTTCTCCCAAACATGTTTTAATCAATCTGTCATCAATTCTGTTGTCATTCATGCATTCTTTTGTGCTTGAATTATAACACCCTTAGGAAAATTTTCTTTGGGTTCAGTTTTTTTGTTTAAAATAATAAAAGGTGACAATTCATTTCCCATCAGTGGTTATAAACAGCATTATAGTAATTTGTGATTTTTCTTATAATTAAAATGTGGCCAGATTTGACACAATTCTATAAGCTACTATCAAACAACAACTGGATTAAATCAGAAAAATATGAACAAGTATCACCGAATAAACTGTTATCAATGGTCGTAATACTATGCGCATGCATAGAGCATAAAGCAAAGACCCAAATGTTGGGGAGTAGATGGGAGAAATAAGATGTTAAAATATTCGCTTTGAATTTAAGCTGCCATCAAATTTTACATCTTAAAAATTGGAATAAAAAGTGCGGCTTAAATTCGAAGTAATATAATATATCAAATCAAAAACATCATTAGATTTGCTATATTGTATAATACAATATATACAGTAAATTTTATACTTCTTGAGTTGAGCAAAAAAGTTAGTTTTGAATAAAATTTATGAGCTAATTATAATTAACTTGAGGAAAATCTATATATTTAAGTTAAATTTGAATTCCTAGATCAGGAAGTGCTTGAAATTTGTTGTTTTTTAAAATTAGTATTAGATATAATTAAAGAATAGTAATCCTGCATTTTAGGGCCCTGACATTTACTTACTTAGCAGTATTTTGCAAACTTGTGCAGCATTGCTGGGTTTTCTGTTTTAAAATAAAATATAGGGTGTTTTTATTTAAAATAATAAAACTCTCTACATTTTAATCTAAAACAGAAAAACTGGCAATGCTGCACAAGTTTGTAAAGTACTGTTCAGGTAAATATTAGTGTCATAAACTGCAGGATTATCTTAAACTAATATTTATAATTTAAACTGTTAATATATCAATAAAAACATTATTAATTTAAATGAAAGCATGCTTTAAATTATATGTTTCTAATTATACCATATGTTTGTGTTGCAATATATATAATCATACCATATTTTAAAAATATATTTCATTTTTAATAAAATATAAAAATTATGAATTTCAGTCAAGAAGATTATCACAATTACAAGTGTTCAACAAGTCCACTGATTCCACTACCTCCCTCATTATATGGCCTTTTTCCAGGGTTTTTTAAATGTGTCCTTTGTTGTGAATTTCCACTGTATGACTTCCTTGACTTTCAACCAGGAGATATTGGTACTCCATTAGAAACACCTACATAGTTGAGATATTCATATTTGAAAAAATTAATTTTAAATCCAAATATTAAATCAAGAATTTTTATTAACTAATAATATAAATTAATAATTTGAAAGCATTTCATTTTCATTAAATACAGAAGATTAATATAAATCAAGACAATCAATATAAGTTTTTATATTTTTGCATATTGTATATAGAACTGTATAATTATGTACATATTATTATTTTATTTATAGTATTTTTAATTCATTGATGTAATTTTATTTTATGAGAAAAATTACAAAAATTTTATGTTTGTATGCATAACTAAAACAGTTGAAAATATTTCAATATATACGTATACTAAAATATAAACTTTTTTAAAAAGCAAGTAATTTTAATAGATTAATTAATCTATTAAAATTACATGCTTTTTAACTTAATTTAAAATATTCTCCTAACTCTTAATTAGTACTTAAAGTTACTAAGCAATCTAGTGTGAAAATCTATATTTTTGAGCAGTAGTAGGTATTAAGATAAATTGCTATAATTTTATACTCTGCTGATAATTGTATGTATAAATATAATGTTATTGCTATGCATATTATTGTCAAAAGTATGAATATATAAGTTGTAAAATTGCAATGTTTTACATTTACATTGAAAGTAATTTATTTTTATTTTAAAATAGGTATATTTAAAAGTTTATAATATAATAGATAATCTATATCTTCTGAAGTTACAGTATTATTTAAAACAACAAAGCTATCAATCTATAAGTAATTTTGATTAACAAAATTACTGAATAAACTTCATAGCATCATATAAATAAAATATTTTTCAGATATCCATTCCATGTTTAAGAAAATTTATGAATTTCTTTTTTTTATAAATGAAATAATTTAAGAAAACAGACAAATCTAGAAATATGACACACGCCAGTTTGGATATATCTACAAATTATTATAGATACTAGTGAGTGCATATTTGTGTATATATATAATTTTCATTATTTATAGTTTTTATAAATGAAAAGTTTTAAATAATTTTTTATTTATTTATATAATTATTATTTAAATAACTAAGAATTTTCTAAAAAATAATATGAAATGCATATAAAATATTTGCAATAAATAAACAATAAAAATCAATCTGTGAAGAGGAGAGATTCACTTTTGTTTATTATAAATATTATATTTGTAATAAACAAAACTGTCAAATAATTTATGTTTAGGTATACAATTATTGGGTGTTCCAATTCTAGTCTTTTTTATAGAAAAAACACATTTATAAAGAAAAAAATATGATATGTTTTATTTCAGTTGAATATTTTCTTTCATTTTCCACAATTTTTCCCCATCTGTCAGGCAATAAGTGGATTCCATATCTGAAAAACAAATTGTCTTTTAATGCAAGCCATTTATCAATAAATATTTTGATTTTCTCATAATTCTGGAAATGCATATCATTAAGAGCACTCTGCAGCAATCTGAACAAATAATAATCACATGGCAAAATGTCAGATGAATACACAGGATGGGATAATACTTTCATCCAAGCTCCAATAATGTTTGTTTTGTTGCCAAAACAATGTGCAGTTGAGCACTGTCATGTGGCAAAATCACTTTGTGCCATTTACTCACTACTTGCAATCATTTTTCACCCAACACTTGTTTCAATCTGTATAATTATTGTAGCTAGCAATCAGCTGTAACAATTTCATTTGCTTGCAACAGCTCATAATACATTATATCTTCTTGATCCCATCAAATACAGAACATTACCTTCTTATTGTGAATATTATATTTTGTTGTCAATGTTGATGGTTCTTCTGGATTAAGTCATGATTTTTTGCATTTTGGATTATCATAATAAATCCACTTTTCATCAATAGTAACAATTCAATAAAAAAAAAAAACTACTTTTTGTCTAGCAATCAATTAAATAAAAAATGCTCAATCGACTAGTGATAGCAGTTTCAGTTAATTCATGTGGAACCCAACTTCCTTTTTTTTTTAATTTTTCTATTGTGTGTAAGCAATCAGAAATAGCTGATTTATCAACATTTAGTGCTTCTATCAATTCTTTGAGTGTATGAACTGAATTTTCATCCAATAATGCTTCCAATTCTTCATCAGCAAACTTTTTTGGCCATCTCAAATATTCAGTATCTTTTATGTCAAAATCATCAATTTGAAACCAAAATTCACAATTACTATAAAATGGAACAGCTTCATCATAAACATCAACAAGAAAGCAATGAGCTTAAGTTGCTGATTTCTTTACATCAAACAATAAAAGTAAACTGTGTTGAAAATGCTCTTTACTATGTTCCATTTTTATAAATGATTTAATATTTTTATCAGAATAATCTCACAGCTGTCAAATCTTACATAGAACTGTCTGTCATAACATTTACAACAGTACTCACTTGCTCTGACTTGTTTAACTTATTACTGTTGCCATCTATTACCATGGATCAAAACTAACCAGAACACCCAATAAATATACTTATCTCTGGTATATTTATAATCTTATTTAATATATTTAGGTGAAAGTGGAAGAATAACTGATTTAGCCTGAATGAAAGAGAGAAAACTTCAGTTAATAAAATATTTTAATATAAAATTTCCTTAAGTTCCTTAAGTTTTGTCACCCCTCATGTTTCAGGAATGTAATCTGATACAAAGAATCACTTGTTAAAGAATTACAGGTAGTCCTCAACTTATGATAGCAGTCATCAATAATTGTCATCAATGCAAATGACCAATCAATAAAATTATTGAATGGTCAAAAATACAAATTCCAGTCTCTGAGCAATGGTCTAATATATAGAAAGCATTCTTTTTTGCTCAGTTCTTGTATTTTTGTGATTGTTAAGTTTACTATTATAAAGTACAAGTGTAATAATAAATGTTGATAGCAGGTAATAATCCATAAATTTTAGGCATTTCTAACTTACAATAGGCATTATAAGTTGAAGACTATTTTAATCCGATTTACAAAATATTTGTACTTAAGACTTTTTAATTAAAAAAAATTTTTTTTATTCTGTGATGGATACATTAATATCATTTAGAGATGGAACTGGGATAGTCTCTAAAGATCAAATGGAAGAAAGTATGAAAGACAAGAAAAAAAAATTTAATTGGACAACAAAGATATAATATTCAGATTTTAGGATACATTTAACAATAAGAAGTATTGGAACAACACTTTTCCTGGACTTCAATAATAAAATGTAAGGGGATTTCAGGAAAAGGAATTATTCCAATATTTCTTATTGTCAATGGTCTCCTATATGTGAAATACATAGTGCAGCATAAATCAATTAACTGCTGTATTATTATTATTATTGATTTTATTGCAGATGGTGCTAACTTGTGAAAGAATGGGGAAAATCTGTTTTAGGGAGTAGTGGGAGAAGAAAACTAGCTATCTGCTTTGGCTTCACTGTTAGTTTTTTTTTGTTCCAGATTGCACAAAATGAACATAAAACTTTCCACTGAACAGTGTTTGTTTTTTTAAGTGGTGGTACCAAGTTGACTGAGATTATGTAGCTGTGAAAAGAAGCTTTTGTTCAACATTTCCCAAAAGTTTCTATTTTAGTATTATGTTATTGTGAGGACAAGCAGCATAATCTATAAAGCCAGATGATTAGGTCACAAGAGTAGTCATGATGTTGAGTAATGCAAACTTATTCAGAATTAAATGAAATATCTAAAACTAAATGAAAATACAGTGATACCTCGGTTCACGAACACAATCCGTTCCTTGACCCTGTTCGTGATCCGAAAAGTTCGTAAGAAAATCAATTTTTCCCATTGCAATTAATGTAAATCCAAATAATACGTTTTGTCCTAGAAAAAATTTTAACATGTTATGGCTTTATGTGTGTAAATAATACCTAGAAAAAATTTTTAACATATTATGGCTTTATGTGTGGAAATAATACAGTCCTAGAAAAAAATTTTTAACATGTTATGGGTTTATGTGTGGAAATAATACAGAAATCCTACAAAAAATTTTTAATATGTTATGGCTTTATGTGTGGAAATAATACAGAAAGGAAAAGAAAACATTTTTAACATGTTATGGCTTTATGTGTGGAAATAATACAGAGAAAAAAAATTTTTAACATGTTATGGCTTTTTGTGTGGAAATAATAAAAAATACAAAAAGGAAATAAATATAACAGTAATATTAGAAGAAATAATTTTAAAATGTTATGGCTTTGTGTAGAAATAATACAGAAAGGAAATAAATATAATTTTTAACATGTTATGGCTTTTTGTATGGAAATAATACAGAAAGGAATAACATGTTATGGCTTAATGTGTGGAAATAATACAGAAAGGAAATAAATGTAAATCCAAATAATACGTTTTTTGTCCTAGAAAAAAATTTTTAACATTCCAAATAATACGTTTTTTGTCCTAGAAAAAATTTTTAACATGTTATGGCTTGTGGTGAATTAATACAGAAAGGAAATAAATATAACAGTAATATTAGAAGAAAGATGTGTGGAAATAATACTAAAAGGATATAAATATAACAGTAATATTAGAAAAATAATACAGAAAGGAAATATTTATAACAGTAATATTAGAAGAAAGCATTAAATAAATATAACAGTAATATTAGAAGAAAGCATGTTTAACACCACCACATAACAGTAATATTAGAAGAAAGCTTGTTTAACACTACTTTCACTTGTTATGGCTTTATGTGTGGAAATAATACAGAAAGGAAATAAATATATAACTGTATCAGAGTAAAGCATGTTTAACACCACCTTCACTAATACTTTTAACCTTTTTGGGAGTGTGGAAATAATATAGAAAGGAAATAAATATAACAGTAATATTAGAAAATAATACAGAAAGGAAATAAATATAACAATAATATTAGAAGAAAGCGTTTTTTCCCTAGAAAAAATTTTTAACATGTTATGGCTTTATGTGTGGAAAAATACAGAAAGGAAATAAATATAACAGTAATATTAGAAGAAAGCATGTAATTCAGAAAGGAAATAAATATAACAGTAATATTAGAAGAAAGCATGTTTAATGCCACCTTCACTAATACTTTTAACTTTTTTGGGAGCCTTAATAAGGGATCACCTTCACTAACACTTCTAACTTTTTTGGGAGCCATAATAAGGGATAAAGAGAGGAAATAAATATAACAGTAATATTAGAAGAAAGCATGTTTAACACCATCTCCACTAACACTTTTAACTTTTTGGGAGCCATAACAAGGGATAAATTTAATTTATTAACACACTTAACTTTTTGGGAGCCATAATAAGGGATAAATTTAATACACAACTTTTTTGGGAGCCATAATAAGGGATAAATTTAATTAAATAAAGACAACTTTTTTGGGAACCATAATAAGGGATAAATTTAATTAAAGAAAAAAAATTTTTTTGGGAGCCATAATAAGGGATAAATTTAATTAAATAATGAAAAAGAACTAAAATATCAACACTTGTTGGAACTTTACTGTACCCATACGAGCTGCTAAAATATCAACACTTGTTGGAACTTTATTGTACCCATATGACAACTGGATTGCTTCTGGAGGCGAGGCTGTGCGCAAGGTTTTGTGCGCCGCGAGCGGATTGCTGCTGGGGGCGAGGCTGTGCGCAGGGTTTTGTGCGCCGCGGGATTATTGCTGGGGGGGAGGCTGTGCGCAGGGTTTTGTGCTCCGCGAGTCACGTGCGCTCCATGCACTCTGTGCGAGGCTGTGGGCAAGGTTTTGTGCGCCGCGAGTCACGTGCGCTCCATGCACTCCGTGCATGAATTGAAGCATCGTTCGTAACGCGAAGCAAAATTTGTTCGCAAATGGTGTTTGAAGCATCGTT
The DNA here is from genome assembly GCA_000484575.1 of Olivierus martensii. NCBI lineage: Eukaryota > Metazoa > Arthropoda > Arachnida > Scorpiones > Buthidae > Olivierus > Olivierus martensii. The sequence goes on from AYEL01084669.1 coordinate 19,208, forward strand.
CGTAAAGAAGCAAAATTTGTTTGCAAATGATGTTCGTAGACCGATTTGTTCGTGATCCGAGGTACCACTGTATATACTTAAAAGACAGAAAAGTTTAACACCTTATAACATTGCATCTAAGTTTAGTATCAATGAGGTTGTTCTTTTTAATTGTACAAATTACGTCGATGAAAATTTAGATGACATTTTTTTAGTTTATTTTATTCAATATGAATCAGTATTATACAAAATTTAATTATTGTCAATAGATAGTTTAAATCAGTACTGTACCAAGAAAATTGGTATGAATAGTTGCTATAATTGAATCTAAACCTAGTATCTTCCATGATATGAGAGGACCACGGACCAGACATTGCCATGGACACTTGACTACATTATGCAATTTTACCTCATGAAATTAAAAAATTATCAGTGTCAGTAGCGTGAGGATCTACGAGGGGTAATCAAAAAGTAAGGGTTACAAAGCCTGCAGTGAAACATGTACATTTTATTTCATACAACCAATTGAGGCGTTCGTGATCCGAGGTACCACTGTATTATGTAACTTTTTTTAGATACAAAATTTTCTTTTTCAATTTTCAATAAATGAATACAGTAATCCCTGCTCTGAAGTTACTTTGTAAGTTGTTCCAAAATCAACATCATTATTCCTGATGATGTAAACTGAGTCAGATTTTCTCATAAATGTAATGTTAAAATGAAGTGATTAGTTCCACATAAAAAAAATTTTAACCAAGAAAATCAGATATATTCATTCTGTACTTATGAAAGATTTACAACAAATATGAAATTTCACAAATCAAATAACAATTTAACAAAGAAGTGGAATTCTCTCTTGAATTATAGCCAGAGCATCTAGATAATCACTAAGGTTCAATAATGAAAACTATGATGAACAAGCCATTAACCACAGCTTAAATAAATCGGCCGCACGAAAATGATTCACTTTCCACTATGAAGGACTTAGGTTCAATTCTTGAGTCCTAACCTCTTGGAAAATTTATTCATTGGAGTCCAGGCCTATGAATAAATCCATATTTTCCAGAATCCAGCTGACCTTTCCAAAAGAGATTTTCCACTTTAAACCTAAGCCAAAGATAGGCAGCCTGTAGCAGAGTTGTCTTGCCCTACCACTTAGTACTTTACCTAGTGGAAAGTGGCAACATCTGTTTAGGAAAAAAAAAAAAGCTTAAGTAAATCAAGTGCTAAATTTCACAAAATAAATTCTCCTCCTGAAAACAAAAATACACAAACACAACAAAAAACAAATATAGCTTTATGCCTTGCTTTGTTGTTCATTGCTCATTTGAATCAAAGTCATCAAGAATTTTCTTGCAGGTTCAATAAGTCCCAATCAATTTTTGAAATTATCATGATCTGATCTCTGACTTAGGTTAAAATCAAACTGCTTCCATATTTCAGTAAGAATGTCAAGTTTCAGATCTTCATTAGGGGAATTCAACTTTTCAAATCAAGTTTACTGTCATATGGTGTTCTTGTTGTCTAAGCAACAGAAGCACATATGACAGCAAACTTAATTTGGAAGGCAACAGGATTACTTTTGGAGTGATATCTGTACCTAAATAAGCTGTGAAGAAAAGGCAAACTTTCTTCCAGATGCCCTTTTAGTTTTGTTAGCAACTTTTATTCATGATTCCCCTATAATCCTTGATGCCCATAATATATTGAAAATCTCCCAAAACTCTTTCAATATCTTTTTCTTATTAAACTTACACTGCTTTCCATTGTACTGGATACTAAGGAGCAATGCACTTCAATGTCCTTCAGAGGCAACCCATACCTGTGGTGAGGGTCTTCTTTTCTTGTTTAATGTTGCTTTTCTGCTAGAAGTAAACAAACAGTAGGATATTCCCATATTCATCATAGGCCACCTATAACTGTAGTGGGTCAGCTATGAGATGAAGAATTAGTTCAATGAACCAGGTTATATCTTTCCTGAAGAAATCTGGAATTGAACCCAAATTCTCTAGAATAGCACGCAACACAATTCCAAGTGAGTGACTTGTTTTTCTCTCTAAATCAGTGGAAGAGAATTTGGATTTTGACCCAACACCTAGATTCCAATCCAGATCCTAGCTTGATGGATGAAATTAGATAATGTTTGGGAGCAAGGCAACTTGTATGTAAGATGCAAATTACTCTCAGCTCACATACAAATTTATTGATAACATAAAAGCAATGTAATAGAATATAGAGATTAATTTGCTCACTTTAATCAGATCCAAAGAAACAACATAAGTGTGAGACAACATAAAATGGGATAACAAATCAAGAATTCCTGTACTTCAAATTTATTTGTAGTTTTTAAAACATGTTTTGAAATTTTTTAAGTAATATATCTAGTTATTATATGTACTGCATCTGCATCTTATATTTTATATAATCTTAAATTTAATTATTTTTGAAAATAGCTTACTAATGATTTTTTAGAAGAATGTATAGGAGAGGTATTAATTTCTTCTTCTGGATTATCTGTTTTCAAAGTAGTTAATCTTTTTCGCCATTGTTCTTCTCCATTTCGATGAAGAGCAGCAAGTCTAAAATATACAAAAAATACAAAATGGTAATTATGTTCTCTCTATACTTTTTCAGAATGTTTTAAATATAAATATAAAATATTTAATTATTATTGTTATTCTAACATTTATTATGTGTTCTTATACACATTTTTAAAACAAATAATTTTTGAATTATAGAATTGCAACTGATGAGGATGTATACTGAAAGCACTTTTCATTAACGTTTATAATTTTCTTATTCCTGTCTAAAAGGCTGTTATTTTCGTTTATTCATTAGAAGACAGTGATACTTCAAAGATTTAATTATTATTAATGTAGTCTTTCCTTATTAGTTAATGAACCAAAATAAATCATAAGAGCTTTAATCTTTTGAGTCCCAACAATTTTTTGAAATTAAACCTAATTAATATGCAAAAAAATTAAAAAATTTAAATTATGAAATCTCAAGTAATTTCCATCAAAATCTCATGAAATTTTTAGTATTCATTGTATTTTATTGTTCTCTTTCTAACGATGTAAGCATTTTTTTGGAATTTTATTTTTTCCAACTTTTTGTTATGTTTATAAGATCGATGAAAACATGAATTTTTTTATATGAAATTTTAGCCATCCAACAAAATAATTGATATTTTTAGATAGCAACAAGTCCTCTGAATAAACTGAACCATGAATGAAGAAATTCAGCAGAAATTATTTTTAAAAATCCAAGAGTTGTTACTTAACTTTAGTTGAATGAAGTTATATCATATAATTATTAAAAAAATTGCAAGAATTCATTGAAATATTGTCATTTTTATTAATATTTCATATTTATTAACTTGTTCTTACTTCATTTACATAATTTTTAGCAGTACTTTTAATAAAATTTTTTTATTTATACAAAAAATCCTAATTTATATGAAAATGATCTCATCTCTTAAATAAACAGCTATAATATTCTTTACATTCCTCTAATTGAACCACAGATGGCTTATTGTACTACCATACCCAATATCACACAGATGTGCAAAGTATACTTGAATGCAATTTCCTGGTGGCTGCTGTAAGGCAATAAAAGTGCTATGCCCCTTTAAAAATGGCTGAGGATTTTATGTTTTGTTTTCCATGATTCTCTCCTAAACTTCAATGAAATTGGAACAAAAACTGAATGATTAAGATGTATTTTAATAGAATACATCTTAATCATCTTAATTTTAATAGATTCATTTTAATAGAATTAACAAACATTTTTCTATTATCTACAATATTTTTTAATTATCAGAATTTTATAACTCATTTTATGAAAAGTTTGATTTTTTTCTAAAAATTTCAAAAATATCATTTATCGAATCCCATAATTGGAATAACTTTGATAGATTACACTATAAAGTCAACAAGATGGGACAAAAAATACAAATTCTATATAAACAATGTTTCTTTACATGTAATTTAAAAAAATATTTCAGCAACTGAAAAAATTTAGCAACAATCATCAAAAGGATGTATTTTCAATGAATGCACACAAAAAAACCAATTTGCAAAGGCTAGATTAATAAAATAAAGATTGAATTTTTTTAAACTCTTTTTTAATTGTTTTTTGTTTCACTTCCTTGATGTCTATTCACATCAAAGGCATTAAATGGGTTAAAAAAGCAATTTTGAATAAACCCAACTTTTAATAATTGATAATTAGTTTAAATCATAGTTAAATAATAAAATATTTGGATAGATTCATATTATTCCATATTTAATTGATATTAAAATTAAAGTTTATTCCAAATTATTCTACGAGGGTTACTTGACTTGCTTTGAAACAATGATTTACGAATTCCTTAACTGTTTGTTAGTTTATTCCCATAGCTTTTTATTTATGCATTTATAGCAGTATCTCAATTCTTCATGGTTTGAGAGCAAGAGAATAACAAATATGGAAAGTAGTGGGGGATTTACACTTATCTTTTATAGGAATTCGGCCTACTTGCATATTTTGAACAAGGACAAATAATGACACCTAGTGACACTTGTGATACAGGGTCGTTACTTCAAACAATTCACAATTCAAACATCATAACAATCTTAATAAGATAGAGATTCTTTACCATAACTGATTATAACACTCGATGCATTGACAGCTGCAATAGGAGGATAAATACTTTTCAATCAGAGGATAGTACTACAGGATCTGAGTCCAAGTTGATACAGTTCTAATGCCCTTTTACATGTTCCATCGACTTCTTCACAGAGTGTGATGGAATATTAAAAGTTAGGGGACACTAGCAAATCTCCAAATGTCTGGAAAGACTGACTTCTGTTCATTGGGGAAGAAAGATTGTAAAGTCGGAGATTTTAACGAATAATCAATAACTCTAATTACAAACTATACCTAATGGTCTAACGACTCTGCAATCCAGAGTTTGGCCTGAGCTCAGGTCTTAAACTAAATTCCAACTTAAAAATAATTAACTACAAAACAATCTAACATAATTATCGTTAACCAGCAAAGTAAAACCGGAAATCAGAACTTAAACTAAAACTGCCGATTAAGTGTTAGAACTAGAACAAACAACAATGTTAGAAACTTATGCTAATAAATTGATTTTTTTAAATTATTAAAAATGAATAATCTAATAAACACTGTAAGATATTTTATTTTTGCTCTTGTTTTCATTAATTACATTAACAGTATCTATATTTTGAATTTCTTAAGTTCAAAATATAGATACTGTTTATGTAATTAATGAAAGCAATTCATTAATTTCATAATGAATTGCTTTCATTTGAAAAATGAAATATTAACATTATCTCAATAAATATAATCAATATATGGTTTGAATTATGAAATAAAAAAAATAATCTAAGAAAAAATTTGAGATTTTTTTTCAGAAATGCAATGAAATTTTTCATTAACATGAATATATTTATATTAAAAAAAATTCAACATTTGTGAATAATAAAAATTACTCCTGATTACTGCCAGACAAAACACATCAATATTAAAATCTTATTATACTCAAAATTTTATGATTCCAGAGAACTTTAATAATGAAATCTCAAAATTGATAGTTTAGTGTTTTATATTTATCCATTCTATATATAGATATATCTTAAGAAAAAATAATTTGCAAAATTGAAAATTGTTATTAATGATTTTCAATTAAAATTCAATAATTAATTGAATTTTAATTGAAAAGAATAAAAGTAAAAAGATAATTTCAATAAGATTTTATTTTAAATTCTAATCATAGTAAAGTATGTGTGTATGTATGTATATATATATATATATATATATATATATATATATTTATATATATAAATATATATATATTTATATAAATAAAAAATTTTTTATAAAAAAATATATATACACACACACACATTCATATTCATAGTAAAGTATTATACATAGTAATTAATTGTAATTAGAAAAAGATGATAAAGCATTAGATAATTTCAATCTCTCCCTCTTTTTCTCAAAATTGTTAATTTTCAATAAAACAAAAAAAGAAAAAAAAAAAATGTAAATCTTTCATATCAAATATATTTTGCTTTTATATAAAATTTATTAGAATTTTAGTTGTAATGTTGTTTATATTACATATTCATTCGTGCCAAATTTTTTGAATATTTTATTTTATAAAATTTTTTCTTCAAAAGAATAAGCAAGTATAAGTTTTTAATAAAAACAAGAAATTATACTCTAATAGACTGTTACTAGTATATATTTTAAAAAATATTTTAATATGATAAATTTGTTTATAACTCTTAAATAAATTATACTCTAATAGACTGTTACTAGTATATATTTTCAAAAATATTTTAATATGATAAATTTGTTTATAACTCTTAAATGTTTTCAAATATCTAATATATGAAATAACAAATATTTATTATTACTATGCATTAAAAAATTATATGTAATATAATAAAAATTACTGAAAAGAATCTTTTTGTTTTGCATTTAGTGTTTAAAAAAATTAGTGTTAATCTAATGATAATCATTCAGTTTATTATTGATTAGTTTTATATTCCATAAAATTGATCAATAGTGCACTATTGATCAATAGTGTTTTTTTTAAAGATAGTTGAGTTTATGTAATTGATTAAAGCATTTGCAAAAATTAAACGAATAATTATAACTATTTAGCTTAAATTGTTTTAGCAAGAAGTTATAATTATATAAATTAAATACATAAAAAAGAATATTTAATTAAATTATATAAAATTATCAGTTAAAAATCTTATTTTAAGGCCTGAAACCTGGCAGCCCTCCACTGGATATGCCATTAAAGCTTGTTTTATCATCAGGCTCTATTTTATTTATTGCATATTTTAAATTATTCTAAAAGATGCAGCAATGAAATTTTCAAATTTTTTATTATATGATAAAGACATCTTTTGTTTTTAAAAATTTTATTATAGAAGAATTTATTATCTTATCTAAATTGTGATTTATTAAATATTGATTTTCATCTAATATCTAGTAAGCTTTCTAACTAGTGACAATAGTATATAGGTTGATTTTGACAAGGAAACAAATACAGGTCATTTTATTTTTTGTTTAAATTTTGTCACACTACGTTATTTTAGTTATAGAAACAAAAGCCTAGATAATAATTATCATAATCAATTCCTGATAAGAAAAAAATATTATTACAAAAACATATTTTATCCAAAAGATCAATACATGTAGTTCTCGACTGTATGAGTTAATTTACTTATGAGTTTCTTAGAATGATTTCATTCTTAGGAACTCTTAAATTAATCAATTTCCCATACAGATAATGTTAAAAATTGATTCCTTTTTCAGAAATATAATTTAATCATAATAAAATTAAATAAAAGCCAACAAAATTAATAGTTTAGCTAAATAAATCATTGTTTAATCAAAGAAATGAAAACATAGCCTTTAAAATCAAGGAAATTATTATAATAATAATGAAATTGTCATATAAATATTAAAGAATTTTTATTCTTCATTATTGTTGAGAGATAAATATAATCTGTATACTTAAATTTTTTCCTTCATTTTCAACCAGTGAGAAATGGATATTTATCAAATAGTATTGTCAGTGACAGAAGAGCTACAGTAAATTTTGTTTTCTTGGTTTGGTGTGTTTTTGGAGTAATTAAGTTTAAGACAGAAAATCAATTCATTTCCAAGGAAAGATTAATTACAATACTCATCAATATTTTAAAAATGAGAAAGTTAACAAAGGACTTTTTAAATTTATATAATTATATAAAATTTAAAAAGTATAGTCTAACTCGGGTGGGCAAACTTTTGAGAGAAAGGGCCATATTGCATCAATGAAGTATAGCCTAGGGCCGCACTTTCCCAGTGATCCCTATCCTTCACCATCTGACCCCTTCCATGGGTGTGTAGCCCGTGGTTGGGAGTGATCCTGCTCTTTAGTAATTTATCTGATTGGAAAGGGGTGTAAACAAAATCGTAAAAAAAAACTCTCAAAATCTCGCCTTCACCTAATAACTGTCTGAGGTGATAAAATTCTCTTAGAAAATTATGTAGCCAAAATAGAAAAATCTAAGGGGTGCATTTGTTGAATAAGATATTATAAAAGGGTGACATGCTAAAATTAAGCCAATTATCTTAGTAGATCAGCTTTCATTGGTTGTTATATGAATCATGTATTTGAATAATGCCAGCAGTCCAAAAAAGTGAAACACCATTTTCAGAGAAGCTCAGCAGGGTCGAAATTCTTTTAAATTATATATTAAAATTATATTGTGAAATTATAAAAGGTATTGAGTTGATTGACTGACCAAAGCGATTTTATTTGATTTTTAATGTATTTTGCAACCGATTTCTTATGCAATGACGTTTATTCTGGTTAACGGTTAATCAAATCTATTTTTGTAAGAAATATGACACTGTAATGACATCTACAGTTTACCATATGAATTATTATTTATTACTTTCCTAGAAATTGCATAAACTATATTTCTGAGATATGGAACAGATTTCATTTTTTTTTTGTATTCATTTTATTTATCAATAAAATTTTTGGCATTATAGCTATTAGTTGGAGGGCCACATGCGGCCCGTGAGCCGCAGTTTGCCCGTCCCTGGTCTAACTGGAATAGAATGAATGATTAATGTGTGAAAATATCATATGACAGAAGATATGAGAATTAAGTTAAAATGAAGATTTTAACAGATTTTTGATTTTGTTTAGTTTATATGATTATAAAAAAAATTTATTACAATATATTTATGAACAAATTAAAATTTTCTTCTAAACAGTTTCCATAATACACTTGAATTCTACAAATTACCCTAGTTTCAATAGATAATTAGCAACAACTAACTCTTTTGTGCATATTAACTGACTGATCATTCTATTTTCTATTTCTTTGGACTTTAAATGTTAATTGTTAGTAAATATCATTAAAATAAGTAGTAGCAAATAATAATTCCATCTTCGTTATTATTGGTTCAAAGCCTATGACATCACATAGAGTTTTTGTTAGAAAAATCATAAGTATATAGACTATAGAGCTATAATGCAGATGAACTACTGCCTTAGATACATTCCAGGAATGGAAGTTATTTATATAATATGCCAATAAAACCAGAGGATGCAATACTTTGCTTCTCAATTGCCATTTTGATTTTTTTCAATTTTGTAGCCAATGGAATTTTTGATACAAGTCCAATTGTACTGCATTGTATAGCTATATACATGGTTTGAAATGCCTTATTTATGAATTTTTAACATTCATCTATTGCAATTAATATTCATATTTGAAAGAGAACTCAAAAATCTAGGAATATGTAAACTGAAAATTATCTGTAATTACATAGGTCTCTTGTATTGTAATACAGTATCTCCTAAAAGATGTTTTATCCAAAAAATCGATAATTACAGATTCTAATAATAAATAACTTAAGTGAGAAAGCTTACAATCATATTTTGAGTCATTTCAAAATAGAAAGTATGAAATGAAGTCACTAAACTTTAAGGATGTGATATATTGATAAGAATTGGAAAGTTTGCATGGAGAATAATAAATGTATTTTACCAAAATCATTATAAAAATTCAGATTATCACAATTATTGTATATTCCTGATGCTTGCTTTTAATCTCCAAATCATAATGCATCTTATATAGGAAAAGTTGAAATCAGTCTATATATTTGAGCACTATTGGAATGTTTTCAAATGCAATCATATTAGCCAATTTATTATTTTTTAATTTCGTCATAAATTTAATATGATGAAATTAAAAAATAATAAATTGACAATAAATGTAGCTCTCTACTTTTTACAACTGATTTTCTTGAAAAATAATCTAAAATAAGCATTTGATTTATAGTAATAATAATAAGTATTATGCAAAAATTGATCTATAAAAAAAATTCAAATATTACAATCAATTTAATCTTATCATTGATGATAACATCTTATTCTTATAATATGCATGATGTATGCAAGATTATCTCATATAAAAGATCAAACTTATAAATTGATGATGTAGTGAATACTGATTATTGCTGTAAATGATAGAGCAATTAAAAATTCAATAGTCTCAATGATTTGTAGACAAATTTAAAATCTGCCATTGTGTTGGAATTAAGAGAGACTTTATTCTATTAATTACTATTGATTTGATGTTGAATAATGTATGTAAATTATGAATGAAGTAATTTTTCTATGCTAATATTGATCAGAAAAAGCTAAGCTTAATCAGTGTAATTCTTTAAATAACTTAATTTATTTTTTTTAATATATTTATTTTAATAAAAGCCATGACATTTTAAATTTAGTATTGAATTTTTTTCAGTTTTTTTTTTTAATTTCCAAAAAATTTATTTTTTTTTAAATAGCTTAAGAACCAAAAAGTTTAAGACTTGTTGAAAATATTAAGATAAATATATGGCAAAAATTTTATAATTCTCTCAAATAAACATCACAATGATTTTTATCATCACATTAGATTGAAATTCAAAAAATTTTTTGCACTTTATAACTAGAAATTAAAAACTGATTGATAATAACAGGCTAAATATATAATTGTTGTCATAAACTATTGTATTATAGTATGCATAATTTCTTTTAATATTTTTAGAATGGCTTAAGGTAGTGTTCTCCAAAGTGGGATACACAAGACGATACCTGAGGTATAGTGAAAACAATTTTTATATATTATTTGTAGACTCTACAAACTGCTAGATCACTGAGTATAAAACTAAATATTGAAATAAATTAAACTTCTTCGTATCACAGTGTCAGATAACATCAAACCAGCATTTTCAGAAATTATTAAACAAATGCCAAGCCCATTTTTCTCATTAAATTGTAATAAGAAAAATAAATATGTATCTATGTTTAACAAAAAAACAATGTGGTTATAGCTTTTTTGGATATTACATGAGGCCTTATTTCCTCTTTAAAACCTAATTATAATAGATTTCTGCTCAATCAATTGGGGTATAGGTATGCACCATTTATTTTTTCTGTCTTAGGGGTATGCAATCAAACAAGTTTGGAGACCATTGGCGTAGGAACTCCCAAACTTAGGTGAAACTTACCTTCTTGCAATACTTCATAATTCAAATTTGCTTATATAAATTATAATGCAATTGTTATAGTACAATTAAAAATATTTTGTATTATTGTGTGTGCTTGTGTGTAATATGTATGCATGCATATTATATACATATATGTACACATTAGCAAATATGCTCAGCATTGCCCAGTATATTAGGAAAAACTTGGTTTTGATTATTTGCATGTTGATATCTTTTACAGTTTCACTCATTCAGCTGTTCAATACAACAAACACGATTTCCAGAAGGTTCACAAACTTACAAATCTGTCTATTTCTGCTCATTGAGTTGAAAGATATTTACTTGGTGGAATATTGAAATTTGTAATATTGTGATATTGTGTACTATATCTATCAAAAATTGAATATTTTACCAATCTTCATTGTATTGTCTCCAGGAAGAAATTTTTAATTGGAAAATTATTTCTTGCATTAATTTCATTTATTAATTCAAATTTCATATTTATTGAAATGTTATATCATCATCAGACTAATTGAATTACAACTGGGAGAATTTGTTCTTTTGGAATTAATTAAAGTATAAAATCATAAGATCATTTACCAATATTATGTCATGATAACATTGTTGGCATATTTACATGACAATCTATTTGTTATGACTTGATATCATAGGTCTTGTGATGACATCCTGAATTTGAAAAAAGTCATATTGCCATATAATTTATTAATTATAGTATTTGAAATTAATTTGCTTTTTGTGTCCAATTTTGATATAGATTTAACCCAAGTTGTGGCTATGTGATGTCATGAAGACAAATTTGTAAAGACAAATTTTGCAGAAGCTGGATATACATAAATTGGGGAATATCTATACAGGTCTCCCTCTCTTTACGTGATTAATTGGTTCTATGAAATAATCGCGTTAAGTGAGTTGAATTTAGCATGGTGAGATAGGGATAGGAATGTAGATTTCTTCAGAAGGATAAAAAAAAATGAAAACTTTACACCTGTGAGCAAAAGAAATTTTAATCAATGAATTATTTAAACTTATAAACAAAATACACAAATTTTAATGAATGAATTTGGATGAATGAATTTAATACAATGCCATAAACACTTGAACACTACATACTTCTGACAGTCTTCAATCCGACGATGAATGGACTGGGTCTGAATCATTATTTCTTGCTCTCTTGAAGTCTCTGGGATCATAGGCTGATGATTCTTTTTTAATGAAACAGTTGAGACTCAGCCAAGGGGGCAGCAGTCTTCCTCTCTATAAAGTTCTTAGTAGCAAGCAAAAGAATTTTGAATTTCACAACTTTGGCACTTTGTTTCATTAGGATCATTTTCTTCAATTATTCTGATGGCACTCTCAATGTGTTTAAAAAATTCAGTCATTTGTTTTGTTGAAAGCTATTTGATGGGCTCAGCAACAAAGGGCTCCTGATTTCTGGAAATGGAAAACATTATCTTTCATATTGATTCATGTTAATAAATAACACCAAGCACAGTGCTTGGTGTTATTTACTACGTTAATAGAAGCAGCGGAATTAGGTTGTTTAAAATTGATTCATGTTGTTTTTCATTTCCAGAAGCTCTTCATTAGTGAGCTCTGATGAGTCGGACTCTAGCAGGTCATCCACATTTGTCTCATCTACATGAGACAATTTTTAAATAAAAATTTTTTTATTTAAAAAGTTAATTTTTTAAAATCATCTTATAGTGAAAATGCGTAAATTGAGATTGCATATAACGAGGGATATCTGTATATGTATTTTAATAATTTACTATTTAAATACAACTTGTTCTGCTATTTTAAATTATTGCAATTATTTTATTTATGCATTTAATTCTTTAGTAATACTAAAACCATAAAAATATATAATAAATGGTGTAAAATCTGGAATTTTTCAATTCAGATTGAGAAGTGAGGGATTTTAGATGTTATGACTCAATAGACTTTTTAGAGAAAAATATTTAATCATAATGACAAATTATGAGTCCTTAATTATCATGGCATTGGACATGGCCATGTTTCTATGATTAACTTTTCAATATTATCTGCAACTGTTGATATTTACAATAAAATTCTATGTATATATATATTTTAGTTTTAGTAATGATTGATCGTAATATTTTATATGCTATAGTTAAAATGTAACCTATCTATTATCTCTTAATTTGTATAAATCTTTCTTCTATTGAGTATAGAAATTTCTTGGCACTGTCTGGGTATTTTTTTGGCACATAACTTCTTCTATTTTGTGAATGTATAATCGTATTAATTGCTGCATTATAATGATGTATTCAGCAAAGCCTCTCTGTAATATTATCCATTATTATATTATAGTGATGTCATATTGAAATGATTCCCAATGTAATTGTTACTAATCCCAAAATAATTATCCCAGTGACTCAGATATCTAATGACATCATGTTTGGGATTCAATGATCTATCCCAGAATTATCACCTTAATAGTATTTCAATCTTAAATCTTTCTGGTGATAGAAAGGTTCAACAATTCTCAAATTCAATTAAAAATTATAAAGACAACACTTATTTTTCTCACAATCTGAAAAGCTCAACTTTAAAGATTTTAATTGCATTGGGCATTACAATGTCCAAGTTATTGTAGATATGCTGCTAAATTTTCAAGGCCCAGTTTAATTTTATAGAGATTTATGGCTGATAGATGGTCAAACATTATATTTTTATTATTATAGATTATTAATTATTTACCATTCTAAATAAAAAAAATTCTAAATAATTTTAATGCAATCCATAAGAGTTTATATTATTTTTTATATTTTTTGTATAGCTTTTAATTTTTATAGTAAATTCATGATTTATATTTATGAATGAAATACAGATTTTAATGTTTATTTTAAATTATAATTATTTTTAATAAAATATATTTTATTTGCAAAGTATATATAAATGGGATTAATAATAATTTATCAGTTAATCAGTAATAACTTTTACAAATGATTAATTGAAAACTATTGATCAATGTTTTATTAATTCTGTCAAAGAATATTTATGAGAATAATGCAAGAGATTTATGTAATCTAATAATACAAGAGAGTCCTGTTTAACCAAGGTACAGATATCCAAGATGAATTGCATATTGATTGCAATTAATCAATATGTAATTCATCTTGGATATCTGATATCTCATGTTGATTGTTTTTAATTTTTATAATTTTTGTAATAAAGCATATTAAAATTTATTTACAGTTTTATTATAAAAATAATCAAACACAGGGTGAATGATAGCTCAAGTTCACTTTTAAATTATGCAATAAAAATCATTATATTCAAGTAATGTGAGAATAGAATGTACATCATCATATTAATGTATTCAATTCTAATTTATCAATAATTTCTCTCTCTTTATCCGAGATTTTGATTCAAAGCTCTCTTGGTCCACATTATCTTGGATAATTGAGATTCTATTGTATATATTTAAAAATTGTCATTGACCTTAATTGTTTCCTTGATATTTCCACCTATATATTTCTAAAAGTGGAAACCTTTTAAATATATTTAGACAGGGAATTTACTTTATAATAATAATAATAATAATAACAATAATTTTAAAAATTTTTGGATAAACAAGTAAACTTATTTCTGAAAAGTGGAAAATGTTTTGTTAAAAACAAGCTTTTGGATTTATGAATCATTTAGCTCTGTAAGTAATCATTGCTTGAAAGTGTGTAAAGTATGCAGTAAGTTTATTGTGATTTACTAATTAGGTTACAATGAATTTTCCATAAAGCAGAAATTTTTTAAATATATATATACCTTCACATTTCTGTTTTAATTCTTCTGAAGTACGAAAATATTGAACTTTTTGTAATTCTATGCTTTTAATTTTGGCTCTTAGTTCTTCAACATTATTTTTAAACATTTCTTTTTCAGCTTTCTCAAAATTAACCATTTTTCTCATATCAGTAACTTCTCTGTAAATCCTGTCTTTCTGTATGCCCACTTATATAAAGAATAAAAGTTATATAAATATCAGTATTATAAAATTCTAAATCAAATAATAATAATAAATAATAATAATAATAATAATTCATTGACACAACAATACTAAAACAAGTACACAGACAACACAGACACTTACAAGCAGCTTTGATTACAAAAAGGCATTCGACAGCATACCACATTCTTGGCTCATACAGACTTTGCAACTCTATAAAATCAATACCAAATACATCACATTCCTACAAAACATAATGCAATACTGGAGAACAACACTGCACATCACCATAAATAACAATCACATAGCCAGCCCATATACATTAGACGTGGTATTTTCCAGGGCGATTCCCTCAGCCCGCTTTGGTAAACAACACTGCACATCACCATAAATAACAATCACATAGCCACAGAACCATACACATTAGACGTGGTCTCTTACATAGCCACAGAACCCATACACGTTAGACGTGGTATTTTCCGGGGCGAGCAAACACTGGAGAACAACACTGCACATCACCATAAATAACAATCACGTAGGCCCATATACATTAGACGTGGTATTTTCCAGGGCGATTCCCTCAGCCCGCTTTGGTAAACAACACTGCACATCACCATAAATAACAATCACATAGCCACAGAACCATACACATTAGATATGGTATTTTCCAGGGTGATTTCCCTCAGCCCACTTTGTTTCTGCCTCACCCTAAATCCACTCTCCAACAAACTGAACACATCAAACTGAGGCTACGACATTAGACAAAACCGAACAACACACTACACACACTCACATCTCTTTTACATGACGACATTAAACTGCATCCTCAACACAAACACAATTACAACAGCTGCTACAAATCACACACATATTTTCAAAAGACATATGCATGGAGTTTGGCCTTGACAAATGCAAAACACTCCACATAGAAAAGGAAGTCCTAAAGAAAAGAGGCTTCACTCTTGAAAATGGAAACACTATCAGAATCCATGGAAGAGGGTGAGGTGTACAAGTGAGGTGTACATTCCAGCATTGCTGGAATCCCAAATACTTGTACACCTCACCCTCTATACAAATACTTTTACTCTCAGAACAGAAGAAAACTACACTACAAATACTTTTACTCACAGAACAGAAGAAATACTACTACCACAAATACTTTTACTCACAGAACAGAAGAAAACTAAACACCCACTGTCAAAACTGTACACCAACAGATTAAATAACATTCTCAAAACAAAGTGAAAGCCATCAACACATTTGCCATATTTATACTGACTTACTCCTTTGGAGTGATAGGACATAGACAGAACTTGAATCACTCCAAAGAAAAACATAAACAACACTTACAAAATACCAGTACCATCACCCAAAATCTGCCATAGAAAGAACTACTTTCCCATGCAAGGAAGGTTGATGTGGTCTTATTGACATCCCACATTTACACAACAGACAGATCTATAATCTGAGAGAGTTCTTCCATAAAAAACAACATACACCACAACTACACAAAGCTATAGTCTTGGCTGATAGAAACATAACACCATTAAATCTACAGAACAACACTTCAAACCAAATAGACAACATTGCACACATACAAGAAAAGAAAACATCCTGGTGTAGAAAGGAACTCCATGGCAGATACCCACACTTCCTTCAGAAACACTTTATAGACACCAAAGTATCAAACAGATGGTTAGTCAGGGGGATCTATTTACAGAAACAGAAGGGTTTATAATAGCAATACAAGACCAAGTAATAAACATGAAAAACTACAGAAAATACATACTGAAAGACAGCACATTAACAAACAACACTTGTTGGAAATGCCACACAGCATCCGAAACGATTCAACACATTATGTCGGGTTGCAATCTGCTTGCACAAACAGACTACCTACACAGACACAACCAGTTAAAATAAAAATGACGCATTATGCAATAAATGAGTGCTTTATTTTATAAATGCTGGATGTAGCTATACTGTAGACAGTTTATGCAAATATTGTATTAATATTATTTTTTATTTTATTTTTTGGGATGGTGTCCGTAAAATCGAGGTTTTACTGTGTATTGATTTTTCCTGAGTATGGATTATTTGTGTATATATTTAATTTTTGTTGTAAGATACAAATTTCTCACCAAAACATTTTAATATTTGGTTAAATTTGTTAGTATAAATTTATATATTTATTTTTATTGTATTTTTGTAACAAATATATCTAAATAATTTTGGAATCACATTGTCCTTATTATATTATATAATCAAGTGTTAAGCTTGTTTGAATTATCTAAGCTTCATGTAATCCCAATTTATCTGGATAATGAACATCCTACCTGTAAATATTAGTAAATCTTATCTGCTTAGTATTGAACTTTCATTATATTCATTATGAATAGCAGAGGATCTTAGAGACATTAATATTTTTAATAAACATCCTACTGTAATATACTTTTTCTACCATTTTTTTGTAAACATTTCATATTAGTATTTTTTATTTTATAATAAATTTTGACATTTGTCTCATAATTTTTCTCAATCTTTCATATTTTTTTCATCAATCTTTGCAATCATATCAAACTCCATTGATTTATAGGTAATTTTAAAAATGTAAAAATTGTAAATATGATCTATCTTCATTCATTAAACTTACTGTTGAGTGATGTTTCCCAGCTTTGCTTTACTTCTATTTAAATTATCAATAATAAAATTATATCAAGCAATAAAAACTGTAATAGGACTTTGAATTTATATACCATTCTAGAAACCACTGGAAAAATTTTTTATGAATGCAGCTGATTATAAAATTGTAAAAAAGTTCTATATCGAAAAGTGTATATACCACAAAAGTTTGTCAATAATCAATGTATTAATAATAGAATTTTTACAAAACTTGACTACCAAAAATTTTATGGATATTAAGAAAAACTGGAATCATAAGTTGGGAAACATACAAACCTTTATGTAAATAATGTATTTCATATAATTTAATAGTAATGCACTATTGTAAAAAATGGAATTTATCATTTGAAAATTATATCACAGGGTTCTCAAATGTTCCATTTATTGAAAAGCCCAATAAGTAGATAGAACCAATTTCAGCAATTTGCTCAGAATGATAATTTAATTACTTATTAGGGACATATTGTATTTTGTTATCTAATTCCATAAAGCTTTATTTTGATTATAAAACAAAATTAATTTAAAATATGTAAATGTTCGAAATAATCTCGGTTGTTGATAAATAATTATTAAATTATAATACTGTATTATTTAGAGTTTGCTTTTGATGTTCTGTAAATGATTTATTTATTTGTATTGTAACTTAAATATGCATAATAAATATTGTTTGTATTTTTATATAACTAAAATTTTATTTTGTAATGTAGAAAATTTCTGATATTTAATATTTTAATTATATTACCTTATCGTTATGTGTCTGTTGACATGAATATACAGCAAGTAATTTATAGTTTGTAACTGGATATAGTTATTTTGGCATATATAAAATTTTTCAAGATTTATGTAACAATAAACTTCCAGAAAAAGAAATAACAGTCTAATAATTTGTTTATATATTGACTTTTAAATTAATTCTATATATATATACAAAATATTTTGGTAGAAGCACCACTTATATATGTAATAAATGCAATAATAGAAGAATTTTTATTTCATAAAGATAAGCAGTAAAAACTTATTTTGTGATGGTGTTTGGGAAAAGTTAACATTGAATACTATGCAATATATTAAGAAAATATGGATGAATATTTTATGATAAAAGCATCTCTTATAGAGCTATCATAAGCTATAATAATAAAATTTTTATTGCATAACACTGAGCAACAAAAAATTGTATGTCAATGGTCTTTTAAGTTTAAGGAAAAAAATTAACATCAAATACTGTACAAAATGTTAAGAATGTGATAATCTTTATAAAATTTCAATCAAAGCTTAAAAATATAAAAAGGAAATTCATAGCTTTTTCTATTATATACAATAGCTTAAATAAACTTTGCTAATTTTGTGCTGAATATCAAAATTAAATAATTGAAAAAGATTATAAATCCTTATCAGTATGTAATTTTGTCATAATCCATTGAGCATGAATTATTATAAATATATTGCATTAAACCACTTATTTTCTGATGATAAGAATTTTTTATTATTTATAGTATTCTACATATTGCTTTATGTATTAAAATAGTGGTCTCCAAAGTGGGATACGTGTACCCCAGGGGGTACGCGAGACGATACCTGGGGTACAGTGAAACCAATTTTTATTTATTGTTTGTAGACTCTACAAGCTGCTAAATCACTTAGTATTAAAACTAAATATCGAAATAAATTAAACTTCGAACCGGACTTTCGTATCGCAGTGTCAGATAACATCAAACCAGCATTTTCAGAAATTATTAAACAAATGCCAAGCCCATTCTTTCATTAAATTTTAATAAGAAAAATAAATATGCACTTATTTTAATAATAAAAATAATGTTCAATTATAGCTTTTTTGGATATTAGTTTACAAAAAAACAATGACAATTATAGCTTTTTTGGATATTACATAAGGCCTTATTTCCTCTTTAAAACCTAATTATTATAGATATTTGCTCAGTCAGTTGGGGGTATGCACCATTTATTTTTTCTGTCTTAGGGGTATGCAGTCAAAAAAGTTTGGAGACCACTATATTAAAATATAGCCATCTGACTTTAACAACTTATGGGAGAAAAATAAACACTAAGATTATCACTTTTCCCCCACTATTTTTAGATTAAAATGAAACATATTAATATTTAATAAATGGAATATGGTTTTGTAATGCAAATTAATAAGAAGAAAAATTTTTTATCTGTAGTGTAATTATAGTTTTGGTAATCATCATACAGATTTCACAGTCAATTTATTCATGCAAAACTTTCATATGACAGATTTGATTTAAATTTTTTCATAAAACTAGAATACACCTTTCCTTTGCATAGAAAAACAAATATATTTCATTGGTTAACAAGTAATCACAATGACAGTCAAAATTACAGCAGTAAAGTAAGTTGCTGATGACTAATAAAACTTCACGAAGACATGGGAAGATAAGAAATATAATGTTCATTGAAGTGAGCGAGTGAGAGTCAAAAGATATACCGTATTTGCCGGCGTATAAGACGCACTTTTTTTCTTTGAAAATAGGTCTGAAAGTACTCTAGAGCACCTATGACTAATGAGGGGCTGTTATGATCTTGCTCTTATTCAAGAGCCTTGGCATTATAAGGGTCAAACTATAAGGGGAGGCAAGTTATTTACTTTTATTTCTGAAACTGGCCCTCAAATTTATATCTTTTCTGGAGATAGCATAAATATTTCATTCGTGGGATTTCTGTACCAGAAATAAAAGTCTTTATAACTAAAATTTGGAGGAAATTATGGTAGCAAGAACTCATTGCATGTTTTCCTTATCATAAGGGTGAACTTCTGCTGACAACAATTTTTGTGCATTTAGTGGAATTCTGTCATCAGAATTAATTTGATTTATTGGTTAGTGTTGTTGATAATTCTCATCATATAGTTTGTGGAAGCAGGATCATCAATCAAAGAAATGAGCAATTTTTGGAATTCCTAATAACCTTTTTGTTTTAAATAAAAATAATCTACCATAATCATTTAAACCAGAAGGGAGGATCTAACATTAGAGACTAAATTATTTAGCTTAACTGTGAAGTGGTAGATATCTAATGAATCATCTGCTTCAGATCATAGGTTCATTTGCTCCTATCTAACAGGTATGGTACCAACTCAAGTGATATACAGAGATCCAAAGAAAACTAATTGGACTTCTTTTAGAGAGGATTTTAAGTTAATCTTAGAGGTATTCAGAACAAATTTTTCTCAGTGGTGGATTTGGAGATGACTGCTGATCAGATTCAACAGGCAATTCTCTTGTCCTACCATCAAACCTGTCCAGTTAAGACTGTGGCTCATCAAGGCAAGTTCCTTGGTGGAATAAACAGTTTGGCAGTGTTAGACTTAATGTTAGAAAATGTTTTTAATAAATCTGAAAAGACAGTGAATTGGACACAGACAGAAGTGCTCTCAACTGTTATAATAAAGCCATTAGAAAAGCAAAAAGATCTTCTGGAAAAGATACTGTCAAAAAATTGAAGATATGCCTGATGTATCCAGACTAGTGAAAATAATGTCCAGAGAGAATTATTACAAGATCAGTACTATCAGACTGATCTTTACAAAAACTGACTCTTGTGTACACTTTCCTGAGTCTACCTTGATTGAGTGATCATCTTTTACACAGGGGCAGTTGGACTTCAATGGACATATCTATTATGCCATGAGGGAGGATTGGGATCTTATTAAGAGAATGATTATTCAACCAAATATTAGATGGTTGTAAGTAGGGATTGTTTCCTGGGTTCCCGGTTAATTTTGGCTGCAGGATTTATTTCAGGAAATTTTCTTTATCCTGGGATTTCCCGATCTGAATTACTAACTTCAATAATCAGTATTTACAGTCTTACACAATACATACACATTATATTTATTGATTGCAGTGTTCAAAAAACTCAAGTAATCTTGAAGAGGGCAAAAAATATGCCGAAAACATTTCTGAAATAATAAAAAGTATATTTTTATTTGCAAGTAATCTTAAATGTAACTTCTAATTTCTAGCACAATGGAGCAGACCAAAATATTAAACAAATAAAAATATACTGTTTATTATTTCAGAAACGTTATCGGCATATTTTTCGCCCTCTTCAGCTGAAGAGGGCAAAAAATATGCCGAAAACATTTCTGAAATAATAAAAAGTATATTTTTATTTGTTTAATATTTTGGTCTGCTCCATTGTGCTAGAAATTAGAAGTTACATTTAAGATTATGTCTATGAGAGCAGTGAAAGTTGTGTTATTTAAACTCAAGTAATTAGGTTAATGAAAATTGTTTAAGTAATTTGGAATATTTGAAATTCATATGGTAACTCTTCTTGGGTTTTCTTCTTCTGAATCATCTCAATCTGATTCATCACATTCTTACTGCGAGGAAAAGGGTGATGCAGAGAGCAAAAGACAGCAGAGTGAGCAAATTCTTTGTGAGAAATTGGCACGTCAAATCAAAAAACAAACTGAATGTGTTTCTAAAGACCCTCAAAATTGAGCTGAAGGTCAATCATTTGCAAAGAATATATCCAAGGAGTTCAAAATCTTTGAGGCAACTAATGAAAAACAGCAAATGTAATGAAATTAATGGATGCTCTTCAATCTATACCAGGGCTATCCAATTATAATGAACCCTAGGGCCATAGCCATGTTTACTAGGGATATGGAGGGCTGCAGTTACAAAAAAGAGGGCGAGGCTTTGGTACATAATATGCTATTGTCTCAACAACTGGAATGCATAAATATAACGCTTTTTGGAAACCAATTTTATTTCCAAATAAACAAATCTTATTAGAAAATAATATTTACCAGATTGAATCCAAAAAACACATTAACAAAAAGTTATAAAATATTAAACAGTTAAAAATATATAAATAATATGTATGTACCTATTTAATGTGATAAATGAGGGTGGGCAGCGCATTACAAAGACTGGATATTTACATCCATTTCTGTTGTAACAATCTGCAGAATATGTAAAAGAAGAATCTCCAAGGCAGGCTCTGAATCGATTCTTAACTTTATTTTCATGTTAGAAAGTGCACTTTCATACAAATAAATAGCCTATTATCAAGCGTTGATATTATTTTCTGACCAAAATCACAAAAGTTAGGAAAAAGTTCCTTAAACAAAGCAGTTTACCCATGTTATTTGTTATGAAAAAGTCATTTTCCCACTGCTACTAATATACTCGATTTTCATTTTCTATTTTGCGTTTTTTTCTCACTCATTTCACAAGTGCAACGAACCCATGGTAAAATAAAAATAAACAGTAAAATAAAATTAAAATAGAATCTCACAACAACAATCACATAATCACTAAAATGATGAGTGTTAGAAATCAAAAAATAAAAGAATAGAAAACTAAAATAAAGTCACAATTCAAAACTTTAAACTGAAATAGTTAAAACTAAAATTGACGTGATTGAAAGTCTTATAAAATGTGATGTCATTGATAGCTTGTTGATCATTAAATAATTAAATAATAATTAAGAGAAAATTAATTAATTGAGTTATATTCAATTTTAGGATTCTTTTTATTAATCTCTTAAAAAAAAGTAATATAAGAGAAAAAACATTAAAAAGTAAATTTATATTACAAATCATGAAAGCCTCTCGGGCCACACTAAATGGTTTGGTGGGCCGCCTTTTGGACAGTCCTTATATATATATATTAATATAATATATATATCTTTGATATAAGGGAAACAGCTATCAAGTTATTAATTGTATGAATCATCAAAATCTATATTATAATTAGTCAAATGTGGCTGACTGGAGTCCCTTTTTCAGACGAACCACTGTACTGATTTCTATAAATAGGGTATCGTTAGAAAGATCTAATTTTTGGATGTCTGTGACAACAGATCTTTTTTTATTTGGCCACTTTTTTAGGGCCCTAGGGGCTAAATTTTTATTTTATGACAATAAATATTAATAGATGGTGCTAAGTGTCAAAGAAAGGGGCAACAGATAACTTAGCTGCATTAGTATTATTGGATTTTTA
Organism: Olivierus martensii; assembly: GCA_000484575.1. Classification (NCBI taxonomy): domain Eukaryota; kingdom Metazoa; phylum Arthropoda; class Arachnida; order Scorpiones; family Buthidae; genus Olivierus; species Olivierus martensii. The sequence continues at coordinate 42,917 of AYEL01084669.1, forward strand.
CAGAATTACTTAGCTAAAAGAATTATTACTGATTACAATACAGGATACTGTTCAGCTAACCTTTTCAAACCTTATTTAACCTTTTCATTGGATGTTTTATTTTAAAGGAAATTTTATGTTGAATTTGCAGTTAATCCTGTTCTACATCTATAATTACAATGGTAATATATTACATATCTCAAATGAAATTTGCTTATATTTTATCACAAAGAAATTATAACCATTCATCATGCTATAAACTATCCCGTTCACAGGGGTGCAGCCCCACTCCACGGGGACTCCATGCCGTGGGGAGATGAAACTGGGTGCAGCCCACCAGGGAGATGAAACCAGGCTCCAAGTGCCCTTGCTGTAAACTACCCCCTTCACAGAAATGCAGACCCACCCCACGGGGATCCCGGTGCCCGTGGGGAGATGAAACTGGGTGCAGCCCACCAGGGAGATGAAACCAGGCCCCAAGTGCCCGGGCCTGTTGGAGTGGGCACCCACCCGACGGCGGCCTCTTAATCCCTGGCCGGTGCAGCCCCACCCACGGGGCCCCCGTGGACCCACCGGGGAGATGAAACCGGGTCCCACGGGCTTGGAGCCCCGCAAGCCCACCCGTGCAGTGGGGCCGTCGGGAGCACGGCGCTCGTGTGATGGAGCCTCTTCGGGCCCCCGTGCAATTACTACACGTTTGAACTAATGCTTAATAAAATGGACCCCCATGCAATTACTACACATTTGAACTAATGCTTAATAAAATATATTGTGCAATTACTACACACTTGAACTAATGCTTAATAAAATATATAGTAATAAATTTGCAAGATGAGCTATTATTATACGATATGCTGTTATATAAAGTATTATAAGATTAGATCAACATGCTGTTATATAAAGTATTATAAGTTAGATTAGATCACAACAGTATATTTCCGCTCATTTATATGAGCGGGGAATTGATCACAACAGTATATTCCGCTCATTTATATGAGAGGGAAATTTATAGTATGTAATATTTAAACTCTACTTTAGAAAATCATAGTGAGTTATATACGAAATTATTTTATATCTTAAATGCAGCAAGAAAATAGTTTTCTTTTATTTTAAAACAAAAAAATACTTTAAAATAATTATGAATATAACTTTGTTAAATTATCATTTATTGTGTTCAAAGAACTGTATAGAGTTCCTTGAACACAGTTCTTTGTATATAGTTCTTTGAATACAATAAATGGCCAAATAAATTCTGTTGCATAGAATTTATTTGACGATTTCTATTAAGTTAGTATTATTACTGTAACGTGCTCATACATTTTTTCTAATTCAAATAAATAAATGTTAGTTAGTTAAAAAATAAATTTTTCCTAATAAAAATTGAATACTTAAGTAAAAGCTTCCTTATTTCCAAATATTATAAATAATAATTAATTTTTTATCAAATTAAAGACTATATTAAGTTAATTCAATGATTTCATTGAATCACGAAAGGGATAAACTTGACTACAAACTCTCCAGATGTAATTTCGAGCTCTTTGATCAGTGACTGAGCATTGAAGGAGTTCCAATAGTCAGAGTTTTCCGTTCCGGAATATTTGGAAGTATAGACCCACAATTGATAATAAGCAAATTATTAATCATGTTACCAATTTGGAAAAAGTGTTATTTTAAGAGAAAAGTCAGGTTTAAAAAACATCTACATAAACTTCAATATACCAGTGACATTCAATTTACACATTTAAATAAAAATTTGGAATATGATTTGTCCAATAAAAAATGTTTAATTCTAACTCAGTGCTAATTCTAATGAATGAGTAGTTTTTGGTATTCAGTTATGAATTCAAAAATATCAAATACTGTGATATTGGTAATCAGACAAAATACAAAAAGTTATTTACATTGATTAAAAAAATATTAATAATATATTTTCATAAAATTAAATTTCATCAACAACTTTTTAAGATTATAAAATTAATACTGATGATAAAAAGTTTATTTTTTAAATAAACGGACCGTTAAAGGATATCTTGCCATCGATAACAATATCATTTATTTAATTTTCACGTTTTCAGGCTCTTATAAGCTTCTTGGAATGTGGATTTTTATTTTTATTTTTTATTTTGAAATCTAAAATTTAAAGTTTATATATCCAGCGTTTAGGGCTGGGAATATTCATTACTCGCTCACTCATACTATCGAGCATATAATTATAATTTAGATTACACTAAATAACAATCTTATTTTAATGAATACGTATATAGATATATAATTACAGTATAGTAACAAATTTCAGAAGAATTATATATTTTGGGCCCAAATTAACAAAATTATTATAATTAAGAAATTTATTAATAATTACTAAAATCCTGAGATTCTGTTTTTCAACATATTTTCTGATTATCTTGAAACATAAAAAAGGAAATGAAACAGATTATTGAAAATATTAATTAAGTTATCTATAAATTACTCTGTAATTACGTGTGTCTTACATAAATTTCATAATTAGAAATAAAATTCCAAAGATGGAGTTTATAAAATAAACATTTATTTATTGTATACTAGTAACTATAATGACCACAATCCGTATTTCTATTATATAAACTAAATTTTTTTATATTGAACACATTAACATTGACAGCAATGCTCTTGATGTTAGCAGCTAGCTCAGCTACCAGACCCTCAAAAAAGCCTAGGTGAGCTGACGCGGTGTATAATGCTGATCAATTTTTAGTATTAGGGATTTTTTATCCCTAATAATAATCCATTCAAAAGCAGACTTTTAGGTTTATCTGTGATATTGATAATTTATTTTACATTCATCAAATATTATAATCAGTTACATTGATTCCCTTTATTAATTTTTATTTTCCTCGTTCACATTTACTCTGTGTTCAGTCTGTTTCTTTCTTATCTGTCCATTATATTCAATCCATTCTGTTATTGCATGAATTTTGAATCGAGAAAACGAAAAGTCTTCTAAATAAATCATCACCAGAATTGAAAAATAAAAACTTACTGCTTGGAGAGTTCTGAAACTTATCTGGAAATATCATACTAATGTTTCTATAGTTGATCCTTTGCTTGTTTTGGTTTTGGCTTTTTCTGCTCCTGGGGAGCTTGTTCTTCTCTTGTTGAAGCAGGGCTTTGGTATTTGATATGCTATTGTCTCAACAAACGGAACGCATAAATATAATGCTTGAAAAAATTCGATTCCGACCCCGACTCCGGGCAGTTCAAAAATCCGACTCCGACTCCCGACTCCGGGCAGTTCAAAAATCCGACTCCGACTCCGACTCCACCCAAAAACCTCCGACTCCCCGACTCCGACTCCGCAACGCTGGTTAATAGTATATTATAGATCAGGGCTGTCCAATTATAAAGAACATAAGGGCCATAGCTGTGTTTACTAGAGATATGGAGGGCCACAGTTATAAAAAAGGAAGCAGGGCTTTGGTATTTGATACGCTATTGTCTCAACAAACGGAACTCATAAATATAATGCTTTTTTGGAAACCAATTTTATTTCCAGATTAACAAACCTTATTACAAAATTATATTTACCAGATTGCATCCAACAAACATGTTAACAAAAAGTTATAAAAATATAAACAATTAAAATATATAAAAGTAGTTAATGTGATAAATGAGGGCGGGCAGCAGCATTTACAAGGGAAGGGCTGGATATTTATGTCCATTCCTGTTGTAGCTATCCACAGAATATGTAAAACAAGAATCTCCAAGGCAGGTTCTGAATCGATTCTTAACTATTTTCATGTTAGTACTTATTTGTGTGAAAGTGATTTTCTCTCAAATGTTGATATTAGTTTCTGACCAAAATCACAAAAGTTAGGAATAGACTTCGTTAAACAAAGCAGGTTTACCCATGTGATTTGTTATGAAAAAGTCATTTTCCCACCGCTACTAATATACTTAATTTTCATTTTTTATTTTACATTTTTTCTCACTCATTTCACAAATGCAATGAACTCATGGTAAAATAAGCTTTTTCTCACTCATTTCATAAATGCAACGAACTCATGGTAAAATAAAATAAAAAATTAAATTAAAACGTAAAATAAAATAACTCTAATAAAATCACAACAACGATCACATATTCACTGAAATGGTGAGTGTTAGAAACCAAAAAGTAGCTAAAATACAGTCACAATTCAAAACTTTAAACTGAAATAAACTCTAATAATCTCACAACAACGATCACATATGCACTGAAATGGTGTGTGTTAGAAACCAAAAAGTAGCTAAAATACAGTCACAATTCAAAACTTTAAACTGAAATAGCTAAAACTAAAATTGCGTGATCGAGTCTTATAAAAATGTGATGTCATTGATAGCTTGTTGATCATGTATTAAATAAACTAATAATTTAAGAATTAATTAAAAATTGAGTTAATATAATTCAATTTTAGGATTCTTTTTATTAATCTCTTAAAAAAAGTAATAAATAAAAGTGAAAAATATTAAAAAGTAATATTATAAGTAATAAATAAAAGTGAAAAAACATTAAAAAGTAAATTTATATCACAAATCGTGAAAACCTCTCGGGCCGCAGTAAATGGCTTGGCGGGTCACTTTTTGGACAGCCCTGATCTATACCAACAACAACTGTAGAAGCACGACTATTTATAACTAAACTTAGAACTAGACTAGCAATAAAAGTATAAATTGCCGTATTTCTTAGGTTCATATTAAATGTCAATTGTCAAATCAGTCTCAAAATAAACTAAAGTTAAATAAATTTTTTTAACAATGCAGTCACTACTCAGTACTCACTAGTCTGTCATGGTTTAAAAGAAAATGTTAATTTTCTGAAAAGTAAATTTTAAATTTGTTTCTAATTTGTAATTTATATATAGAGTGTCGATTATATAAACTAATTGGGACCAAGGGTAGTTCAGATAAACGATTTTTTCGGATAATCGATCTGATGGAAAAATAAGAAAAAACAACATGTAAAAATACAAAACAAATTTCAAATGCATATGTTTTACATAAGTTATTCTGCCTCGTTTGTTTTCTAATTATATGTATTATTATTATTATTATTATTATTATTATTATTATATTAAATATAGTAATTAGATATATATATAGTAGTTTAATTGTCACTGTCACTTGATTCCGCATACAGTCAAACGCATAACAGAAGCTTAGATTCTCTCACCCTACAATGTGTAGGGTGGAGTACTGGCAGAGATCATTGTGTATAACAATTGAAAATTACGTTCAGATAAGCGACATTCTGGTTAATTGACGCTCTACTCTATATATATATGAATAAATAAAATGCTTTGAAATATTCAGTTTTAATTTCACCTATAAAAATCTCAGGAAATCCTGGGATCCTAGGAAAAAAACATTTTTTATCCTGGAATCCCAGGATTACTGAAATCTGGGGAAAAGACAATCCCTAGTTGTAAGTAATTTTAAGCCCTTTAAGTGTTAAAATCAACGGGAGGGGTTATGTTAATAAACATATATCCTATCACATAGTCAAACTACTTTAAAAGTAGTGATTGTGTTTGAGATTCCCAGCTTGAGAAATCTCAAGAATTACAAGAAAATCTTGATTACTGATTTTTGAAAAAATTCTTATAATACTCAGGAATAAAAAAAAATTTTGCTAATCTTAAATCCTAAAAATTGAGCCAGCTGATATTTTTCCAGTGTTCAATAGGACATTGATCTTCTGGTCTTGCTCTTTGCCATGTCTTTTGATCCTGTCTAGATTTTGGCTATATTCCATGGTCCTGGAGGCAGGTAATTCATTTTAAATCTGGACATAAGATCTATAGATCTTATATTGTATCTAAATCGTATTGTCCAATCAGCCTGTCATCATTTTTATTAAAAACAATGATAAGACTGGTGGATAGATCTGTTAAGGATGAGGTTTTAATAGTCGCCTCTACATCACTCTCAATTTGCCTATCAATCAGGCAAATCGATTAAAAATGCTCTCCATGGGATGGTTTTGCTCTTTGAAAGACAAAGGATTAATAGTCGCCTCTACATCACTCTCAATTTGTCTATCAATCAGGCAAATCGATTAAAAATGCTCTCCATGGGATGGTTTTGCTCTTTGAAAGAGAAATTGGATACAAGAAAATTGCCTTAAAAGATACAAGAAATTGGAGCATTCTTTGATATCCAAGGATTATTTAATTCAACTTTTTTCAAACAAATTAGCTTTACAACAAACAGACATGGAATCTATAAAATAAATAAGACTAGCACTTTTCTGCAGTGAGGTTAAACTTTATTTGATCTATTACAGAAGCTCCATTCAAATTTAATTTTGTGCATTTCCTATAACGTGTGATGAATCAGTTTTAAATGAGTTATGGTGACTCATTCCTAATCACAAGTAAGTAGATTCATACATATTGAATTTGCAAATGCAGGAATTTATATGTATAATAAACATGCAGTGTAACTATTCTAGGTGTGTGTCTTTGAATGAATTAGAAGTTATTTTTTAATAAAAGAATTATGTTACACGATTTACACTGCTTAGTTTTCATAAACATAATCACACATTCAATTTTTTATGGGAAATTTAAGTTGAATATGAAGAATTATTAAAATATTTTTATTTTTTAATATCTGATTTCTTTTTACCTCTTTTATTTACAAAAATTTGCAGAATATTTAAAAATATAAGCATTTCTTGTAAAGCTAATTATTCAAAAATATATAATCTATTAATTTACCCTTATCAATTTAATATTTCTGTAATCTTCCATTTTATAAGGTTATAAAATAGCCATGATTATACTGTATAATTTTATCTATAGATTTTATTACCCGAAATTTTAATTTTTTAGATAGAGATTTTCATGAATATAATCCCTACAACTAGAGTGTGTGCTGAGATAAAAATTTATATTAAATAACTAGCAAAAATGCCCAGCATTGCTTGGGAATTTCAAATATATAATAATTTGTGGCAACTCTTATGTCATCAAGATGTCTTCACCCTTGCTAATAATAATAAAATTAACATGTAAATTCACATAAACCAATCAAAATAGCAAATCAAATAGGATACTTTTGGCAGCAGCCACTTTTAAAGTTTAATACAGGTTGGCCAACACCTATGGTGGATTCAACCTGAAATTGGAGGAATGCTCTTTAATGCTACTAAACAGCATTCCTCCAGCTTCTGGTTGAATCCACCATGGGTGTTGGCCAGCCCGTATTAAATTTTAAAAGTGCTGTTTAATGCTATTAACATTTTTATTAATTGTAAATAAAAATGATGGTTTATGGATCAATAAATTAGATTGGGTGTTAGTCATAAAATTTAAATTTTATTGATAAATATTATTTTGTAATGTATATAAAATTGCAACTTGTTTACAAATAATGTAACAAAATTCAGTATCTACAAACTCGACCATAATTTTACTTAGGTGAGGGGGTCAATCTAGCAGGCATTTTGTACACTATAATAGTAGAATAATCATATATATTAATAGTCAATCATGGCTGGCTGACTGGATGTCCCTTTTTCAGTCGAACCACCGTACCGATTTCTATAAATATGGTATCATTAGAAAGATCTAATTTTCAGATGTCTGCAACAGTCAAAATTATTTGTTGTTAATAATTTACAAATTAAAGAATAAAAATTAAATTGAAATTGTTGTTCCTCTAAAAAGACAAAGTCCGCAGATGGCGCTGTAACATAATAATGGATGCGATTTTATGATTTCCTGAATGATGTCTGGCTTCCCTATACAAGTTCGGAGGTGTATTTCGTCGTTATATACAGTATTAGATTAAATCACAAGATTATATGAGGTAATTTCTAGTTTTATTATATAACAGTTATGACATTTGGCAAAATTTTAAATATATTATAGCTATTTGCTTCATAAACAAACTAATGGTTTAAAATCTGAAATTGCCACCTTATAAGTGAAATTCTGGGCTTTTTCAATGGGCCAGCAGGATACACCATTTATATTTGAGACTGTCTCAAAAAAATCCAGAATGTGGTTACTGTAGATATGGATAACATAATACAATACAGAATTTAAAACATAATTACATTAATTTGCAACAAATTTTTTTAATATCATTTGCAATTCTTTAGTAATAACAACTTTAAAGTTTAGAAGGCAAGCAAATTGAATGACAATATAAATCACATACCTCAATATTGTTGACATTATTATTAATTAACTATAAAGTGAGATATTCAAAACGCTCAGATTAAACTTTAAAGAGATTGAGATTTTTTTTTTTTTTTGAGATTAAAATATCTCAGGAAAAAAAACATTACTTTTAAGATTCTAAATATTACTTGTAATAACCTTAATATAGAATTTAATTTCAACATTTTTCTTTAAATATGTTGTGTGTTATCCATGTCTTATGAGGTTTTTCTTAATCTTTGAAGATATTAAATGCATATTTGCCAATTAGCCCAATATCCTGCGTTCTGGCTCATATTTATTGTCACCAAACTCCATACTATGGGAAACCTCACTACAATGTATATTTACAATATGGCATAATACTATATTCTTAAAGGTAATAATTTGACCATTCTAAACATGTTACACAACTTTATGCAAATTTAGATATTAGGATACTAACATCCATCATAGATTCAACACTTGAAACAAGTGAAAGTGAGAACAATGCACGCACATAGTGGTGGTAAGATTACGTGCAAGCTATTAGATTCTGTTGCGATATATTATGATATTAAAAGTTGTTACAAAATACAATTACACTGCACTATGGTGGAACCTTGGGGATCTATGGCAATAACAATGGATATTATTTATTTTGAAATATTAACTTCTAGTAGATCTGCATAACCTAACATCAAGTTGGGCAGCCTAGAAGAATCTTTTTCAAAATGCAAAATTATATAGCACTAACTTCAAAACTTTGAGAATCCATGGCACTAACAATTGATTATAAATTTTAAGAGTAGATCTACTCAACTTGATGTATGTTATTCAACGTCTAAAAGCAGAATACAAGCCGAAATCTAGTTATATTCGGTTAATAAATTTGATCTCGATGCTAATTTAAGTTAGGCTAGTTTTACTAGAATTATGTAAACAGGTAAATTTCCCTAAATTAATGATGGCAAACTTTTGCGAGAATAGGGTCATATCGTATAATGAAATATATCTTGGAGCAGTACTTAAAAATTGTGTTTTTATTCCTTTAATAATTAGGAAGAAATACAAATAACATATTTACAATACATATTTAAGAAATTAGTAATTAAAAATTTCATGAAAGTCATCAGTTATTTTTGCAAAATCCAAATTAAATTTAACATTTATTCTTAAGGAATGCTTTATAAAACTTATAATGATAAAAGCACAATTAGCAGCAGAGAAAACATCTTCCAGATAATAATTTAATAAAGCAAGAATTTATACATAAACGAACAAACATTTTTGGCTATTTAGAGCCATCTTCAGGTTCTTACACTTATTCGTTATTAACGTTCTGGAATCCTCCATTTAAAGAGGATTGCTGGAACATTAATAATGAATGAGTATAAGAACCTGAAGATGGCTCTAAATAGCCGAAAATGTTTGTTCGTTTATGTATAAATTCTTGCTTTATTAAATTATTATCTGGAAGATGTTTTCTCTGCTGCTAATTGTGCTTTTATCATTATAAGTTTAAATAAGAGTATAAACAGTTTTTTCTTAACGAATAATGGATATGGAATGGTTTATGTTCATAATAGTGAGTTATTTTTTGTATTCATTTTATTTACCAACATTTTGGGCATTATGACTCACTCATAAGGATTATATGAAATAGTTCCAAAGGTGGTGATTTGCTCACTGCTGCCATAAACTGCGAGTCTGTCTATTAGATATTCTAGTGATAGCCGTTTGGATCACTCGGGATTGATTTTGCAGCACGTACTCGTCAGTTTTATGATGACCATGTTGACAAAAAATTGACTTGTAGTGTATATTGCTAAAGAGTTTTACATTTCATGATAATGTGTTGACTGCAAAATAGAAAATAATTATCTATTGCCTTTGAGATTTTATTTCAATGCTCTACTTAATAGATATCTGGCACAATCTTATTTGCAAAACAAATTGCTGATTTCTACCAGGGTTTACCTAATTGATGTCTTCAATGCTTTGAACTAGTGTGATGATGGATGCTCTAAATCAGGGCTGTCCAACCCGCAGCCCACTGCTGTAATGAATGTGGCCCAACATAAAATTGTAAACTTCCTTAAAATATTGATGTTTTTATGTACTTAATGAAGTTATTATTATTTAAATATCCATTTACATTTCCTATTTTCTAAAATATTTATTATTTCAGTGATTAAAACTTCTTGACCTACTCAATGATTTTCAAAAAATTTCTGAACGAAAAGAAGTCAAAGATTATTATGCTATGACATTTTTTGCTTATTTGGCAAGTGTACGTTATTAACTTTTTTGCTTAACAACTATCGTTAGAATTAGCATATTTTGTATGTAGCCTGAGGTTTTTCTTCAAATGTGGCCCAAAGGAAGCCAAAAGGTTGGACATCCCTGGTGATTGTAGGTTCTCAACCAATGGTATGAGAGACATGATTAGCGGTATGTGTAAAATCTTGACTTCCTATTTGTATAGTTAATAATAATACCACCACCAATACCACTAACAAAAATATGACTAATTAATATTAATTACTGAAATTTATTGAAAAAAATTGGTAAATTTTGATGGTATGCATTTATGAAAAGATTGAGAATTGCTGGTCTAGACCACACCATCACTTCTAAAACCTTAAGATATTATACATAATGAAGAAAATTAATTTTGCTATACTAATATCAAGTATTTATCATAAATTGTAATGGCAAAATTTTAATGAAGTTTCAAAAGAATTTATATAGCCTACTACCTATAAAATTTTTTAATGACTATATAATGCCATTTGAAATTTTTTTTTGAAAACTTTGTGCAATGATCAGCCTACTGGAAAATGCAGTATAACTGCAACAAATTTGAGGGGGGAGAAATTTGGCCATATATCGTATTTCATTCTCCAGTAGCGAAGGTTTAGTCATCAATATTTGTCGAATTTGGTTTTTGTCGTTAACATCAAAAATCAGATTTAATTTACAGATGATTGTTGCTTTCCTTGCTATTTGAAATGCATTTTGGGCTTTCTGCCCCTCTGGTTTGATATGGCAGTAAAATTTTAAAAAATTTCTTAAATTATTGTTGCTGCATTTTGAAGAGGTGAGATGTGTCTAATTACTTTAGCTATATAAAATTTAGGAAAAACTATGCTTAGTTTTTTGATAGCGATTATTTCTATAAATCTAATTCTAAAAATTTTGACATTTTACTTGTTTAGCATTAATAGAACTTATTTATCAATATGATAAGTTCTTCATTCTGAACTTATTTATCATATTGAACACAGTGCTAAGTAGAACAGTGTATGAGGAGAATTTCAAGATACAATGGGAAGAAGCTAAGGTGATAAAACCATGTGTTAGTAGAGATGGGGCTTTGTTTAATGAGACACTGGAAATCTTAAAAAGATCAAGGAACAAAAATATGATTAATGATTATCCGAGTAAAGGGCTAGCCCTACTGTGGAAGTTGTCCATTAAGACAAAAGATATTAGTTAAGGAGCGGTCAATACGTTACTATAATTTATTAGAAAGAAAGTTTTGATGATAAGATGAATGCAAATATATTTAATAATTTATGGGTCTCCATGGCAACAAGGAAGAAGGAAACTGAATTATTTCTGTTAAGATTTGGAAAATAATAATAATAAAATGTTATGATGGTCAGACTAGAAAGAAACTAACTGAAGAGGGTCAAGTTAAAAGTGACCGAAAATGTTTTTATTTTTTATTCTTTGAATAAAAAAAATTCTAAGACTGCTAATAGTGCTTGGATATTTGATAAATAAGAACTTGGATTAATAGAAGAGAACACATTTTTTTCATATGCTGATCTACAGATGGATTAACACTGCTTTATATAATATGAAAACTGAGTACATAGTCTTTCTTAGTTCTGTGGTGTTAAAAATTGTTTTATGAAAACTACCCACAATAAAACTGATTAAAGAAGTCTTACATAACTGAAAAGGTATCATCAAATGTTCATTAAATATATATTACTATTGAAAAATATCAATTAGTTTCTAATCAGATCAAAATACTATTAAACATTTTCTAAAAAAATGATTTATTGTTTAAAAAATTATTTACAAAATGTCTATTTTTCTTTTAAGATTCCTTTGTAGGTTTTACACTCATGGTTGTCTTGACAGAAGTTTGTTTTGAAGCCGGTTTATTCTTCTTCCTCCATTCTACCCATGCTGCCACATCCGGTTGACGCATATCTCCTTTTTGTTCTAATTGTTGATAATAAGCTTCACGCAAAAAGCGAAATGCCTGAAGATTAGCATAAGGAATCAAAGTCACTGGATCAAAGTAACGACTTGGCATTTTTGTAATTGGACACACAGTTCTTGCAGCAGGTTTTGGTTTTCTATTTGGAAAATATTCTCTTAATAATTTTTCATCTGTAAATGTTATGAAGTTCCTTGAACATCTTTGTTCCGTTAGTTTACTTTCATCACCACCACTGAAACAAAATAAAAAAATATAATTATCATTCAAATGTTTTCAGTAGCAATACATCAATTTGTAAGTACAAGGTTTGCTATGATAAATTCTTATTCTAAAAGTTTAGTTATTAAGCAAAAAAATAATAGTGCTTTAAAGCTCAAAAGATTTTTCTTCTCTATAAATTATGGATTGGGCATTTCCCTCCATGTTTATTTTACTAAAATTGTAAAATATCTTATTGTATCTAAGAAATTTAATGGATCTTTTTCTCTTCTTGTGCAACTGAGTCAACCTGGTTAATTTTTATTGCTATATAACGGCTGTCCAAAAGGTGGTCCGTCAAGCCATTTTGTGCGGCCTGCGAGGCTTTCATGATTTGTGATAATTAACATTACTAATAGAAAAACATTTAATAATATTTTTTTTCACTTATTTTTCTTAAAAAGAATTTTATTTATTACTTTTTTATTAATTATTTAATGATGATCAAGCTATTGATGACATCACATTTTTATGACTTTCAATCACATCAATTTTAATTATTTTTTGGTTTCTAACACACAACATTTCAGTAATTGGGTGACTGTTGTTGTGAGATTCTGTTTAATTTTACCATAAGTTCATTTTCTCACTCATTTCACAAATGTAACAGAGTATATTGGAGTATACTTTCCAACTAAAATCACAAAAGTTAGTAATCTTAATGTTTGCTAGTACTTATTTGTGTGAAAGTGCATTTTCTAACGTGAAGATAGTTAAGAATCGATTCCGAACCTGCCTTGGAGATTCTTCTTTAACAGGAATGGATGTAAATATTTAGCCCTTGTAAATGCTGTTGTCTGCCCTCATTTATCATACATACTATTTTTATATTTTTTATGTACCTATTTGATAACTTTTTGTTAACATGTTTATTGGATGTAATAAGGTTTGCTAATCTGGAAATAAAATTGGTTTCCAAAAAGGGTTATTTTATGCATTTCATTTTTTCAGACAATAGCTTACAAAAAAGGGGGTGGGGCTTTGGTATTTGATAACTGTGGCCCTCCATATCTCTAGTAAACACGGCTATGGCCCTCAGGTTCATTATAATTGGAAAGCCCTGCTATATAAGATTAAGAAGCTAAAAAATGAATATACAGTAAACTTCTGTATAATATGCTCCTCTATAATGCGAATTATGCAACAAAAAATTGCATAATTCACATTATAGAATGCAACAAAAAATTGCAACTAGTACTTGATTTATAAATCAAATAATATGCAATTTTCTATAATGTAGAACATATCCCCTGTATTTTAAAATTGAAAAGATCCCTCATTGTATCCATCTCACAAGGGACCTTCAGGATTTTGTGAATATGAGTGATTTAAGCACCCAAAGAAACCCCAAAAACAGATTTTATCAGCAGACTGAAGAAATTTTTTTTATCTCATCCCTGTTTACAAAATTTGAAGTCATTCAACTCCATCTTTGAAAATTTCATTAAGAACTTGATACATATTTATCATCCCTTTAAATTACATCAATACCTATTTTTCAAAGATGGAGTTGAATGACTTCAAATTTTGTAATTTCATTAAGAACTTGATACATATTTATCATCCCTTTAAATTACATCAATACCTATTGTATGGGAAAAAATTGATGAAAGTTACTAAATTTAATGACCATGCTAATAAAAAATTAATGACTTAGAATGACAAAATACAGAGAAATAATTCACCATCACCATTTTTAAAAAACACTGAGACAAATTTTGAGTAAAAAATGTATAAACCATTTTTAAAAGGCTCTGAGACATAATATTGAGTAAAAAACTATAAAAACCGATAATTTATCAAAAATCAGTGCTATAAGTAAAAAAACCTGTAAAAAGCGATAATTTATCAAAAATCAGTGCTAAATCATAAATTATCGTTTTTTATTCTTTTTTATATCAAAAATCAGTGCTAAATCTGGCATACAGATGGCAGGATCATAGCTACATATACAAATTACAGCAATATTTATTAAAATAACCAAATTTTCAACAAAGCGACATTCTCATACGTACTAATTCTTCTTATAAAATAAAAATTATTTATCTCACAAAATTACAGCAATATTTATTAAAATAAAAAAATTTTCAACAAAGTCGACTCATATATACTAATACTTCTTAAAAAGTATTTATCACACATTATTTTAAGAAAAAACAAAAAAAAAATGCCCCATACCCGAATATAATGCAACAGTAATATAATGCTAACAGTAATATAATGCAATATTTTAAAATGTTTTAATAAATAAAATCTCAATTGTGCTTTTATTTTATTGTAATATCTATCAGAATTAAATAAAAATATCTTTCTTCTTTGTATTTACATAGTTGTCGATTTTTGAAATGAGTCTCGTCATTCTTCATAGATCACGTAAAACATTTGAAATAATTATCTGAAAATTGTTAATAATTGTTAAAAATCCAAATATAATGTAAACTTTAAAAAGTGCAAAAGTTTAGAGAGGAAAAAAAATTCAGAAAGTACTGAGAATCGAACCTCCACCCTCAGACCGTCGGAACCCCGACGTAGCCACTACACCACTACAACACGTAATCGAATTTCCGAGTGTTCGCTATTTAAGTAAAACAAAAAATTTCTGAAATTTCAAAAGCGATTTTCTCGAAAACTCTAGAATAGTGGCCCCTAATGTAGGGGTGATTCTTCTTCTATTATTTATGATCTTTCAGATGACAAAATATCGGCAAAATCCCAGACACATCGGGTGTGATGTTTCCTTGTCAGTATAAATATTTTTATCAGATATAAATTAATTTTTCTTATTTTATTTATTTATGCCAATGCTAATAAAAACACATTCTCTGTAAAAAAAAAACTTTGTTTATCAAAGAAATTTTAATTTAATCTCTCTTAATAGTTTCTATTCCATAGTGAATATTTATATTTAATGAAAAATAATATATTTTTATGTGTATATTTATTAAAATATTCATTTTCACAGACTATATTGAATAAATAATAAATATAAAAAAATTAAATGTATTGGAAAAAAATTTTTTTGTTAAAATTAGAAAATATATAGTTTTAAAAACAAAAAACAGCAATCAGATTGCAATAAACTATAAATAATGAAAAAATATTGCGAAAAGTTAGAAGTGGCAGTGTAAGCTACCTAGATTGCATCAAACTTTAGTTCGAAGTGGCAGCGTACCGATTAAAATTCAATTCCAGTCTCATACCTCCAGTTTTTCAGGATTGAAAAGTATTATATTACCAAAGCACATAAAGTGATGTATTCTTGTATTGTTATTTACACAAACATGATAATAATTTTATCCCTTATATAATTATTAATGAAAAATAAACTCTTAGTTTAGAAATTAACGTACCTTCTTTAAGAGTCTGATATACTTCATTTAATTCTTGAGATAACATATCTTTTGCTTCTTCTATAGCTTTAATTTGGATTTTTAATTTGGTAATATTATCTAAAGCTGCATCTTTCTGATTCTGTATATCAAGTAACTGAATTTCCATGTCTTTTATCTTTTTGTTCTTTATATCACTAAAAACATCAGAGAGATGAAGATCATTTATTTTTCTTTTAAACAAAATTGTTTAAAAACTATAAAATAATGCAATACCAGTTTTACAAAAAATGCATAAGAATCACTATTAAAATGAATAATTACTTTTCAAATTTGTTCTAAAATGACTTTCTAATTTTGAAATGTTTAGACAACATTTTTTGATATCAACAACAAAGCTGTTGTAATTAAAGAATTATGCTAAAGCTGTATCTTAATAAAAGTTTCAATATGTTATATATGTAAGGCATATCAGAATTGCATACATAAACAGGTGCACGATATTGTACAGTTAAAGACAAGCAAAATTTTCTATATAAATGTATGTAAAGCAATCATTTAACACTTTGAAGAACTAAGTTGAATTTTGAACTCCTTACATCTAGACTTCTCAGTAGTGATGAGTCCACACAATCCAGTCAATAAGATTAAGATGTACTCCTAGTAATACAATATAATGGATGATTTATGGAATACTATTGCAGCAGCTGGAATGATTATTCATAATATGCCTGACATCTTTCAGCAAATCATGAATTCTTGGAGCAAAAAGTTCAGTGTTATCATGAATGTAATAAGAGTCACTTTGAATTCCTTCTGTAAAATGTATTTGACTGAGTATATAACGTCTAAATTAATTTCAATAAACATAAATGTAAGTAATTTGTCTTCTTTTTTTTTGCTGTTATATCCCCTTGTCATATCTCTATTACTAAACTGTTAAAACTCTGTTTATATAGAAAATTCTGCTAACTGTAGAATATTCTGTATCTGTTGTTGTATGAAATTTTGACATCCTATATAAAATTATGTTAAATAAATTAAATAAATATATAAAATAATAGCTTTTAATCAATTTTAAATAACTTATTACATTTCATATCCAAATTCATTTTGTAGTTTTTTAAGATTAAGTTCAGATTCTTCTATAATTAACTGTTGTTCTTCAAATGTAGTATCTGTCTCTTTTTTCATTTTATCATATTTTTCTTTTAATTCATGAATTTCAAGTTTAAGTTGTTTTGTCTTTCGCAATAATGATTTTTTTTCTTCAGATGTTTCATCTTCAATCTATAAACCAAAATATAACTAATTCAACATATACAAAATAATGGAATTTCAAGTTACATATTAAATTTCAAAACAATATTATTATAACAAACAATTTGTATTAACTATTGTATTATTAATATATACAATGTGTTGGACAGTTAAATTTCAACAATTCATACTTGGCATCAACATTTTAATGGAGATTAGTTGAATGGAAATTAATTTGACTTAAATGAAACTTATACATGAACAATTACAGATCATCAGAATGTTTCGATGGGGATAATTTTTACATGATATTCCAAAACAATATTTTAAAGACTAAGACGATAAGCTGAGATCAAGCATTTAGAGCAATGGCTGAGAAAGCAGAAATGACTGATAAATTATCTTAATTTAAATATAATAATTTATTAATCTAATTAAACAATTGTTAAGATTTGTTGTAAGAATAAATTATTTATAAAAAAAATAAAGGATAGATACATAAAAAAAATAATGAAAGGTAATTTTAGTCTAGCTAATATAACACCTAAAAATAAATAATATAATAAAAAATTATAAATACATAAAATAAAAGAAATAGATTTAATATAGGTCAGTTTTGGGTAATTCTCCTGGAGTTTTTAGACTTAAACATATTTCTGAAAAGAAAAGTATGTTGAAAAATAAATTAAAATTTGTAAAGCATAAATTTCTGTAAGTAATATTAATTTTCTAGTATTGGAAACATTTTTTTCAACCTAATAAAGGTACCAAAGGGCAGACAAAACATTAATTGAAATCACCTAAGACAAAAAAAAGCATTTAAATGTCCATGATTGAAAAACAAAAGTCTGTAAAATTTCTTATGCTTAATAAAAAAAATCATTAATATTTCAGTGTGTATAGGTAAAACAATGTTCATAAAAATTGTTTATAGCAAGGAGTTACTAAAGTATATTTGACATTTTTAAGGATTGCAAATTCATTAATAAATTTTCGAAATAATATATGTCACAGATATTTATTTATTAATTAACTAAATTATAATTTAACAATCTACTTAACTTTCAATCCTCTACTATGTAAACAGCATCCAGTCAACTTATATGATTTCATTTTAGCATTATTTTCAGACTTATATTATTAATATTTTCAAAAAAATTTTAGTTTAAAGTTTTTAATATAATTGAATAAAAATCATCAATTATAAGTTTTCTTTTATTATTAATCACTTTTTTCTGTTGTCAATAGTGACACTAATAATTATTTTTCAATAAATGCAAAGTTATATATTAAATTTGTTTTTAAGCTAATCTATAATTTTTT
This sequence comes from Olivierus martensii, assembly GCA_000484575.1. Classification (NCBI taxonomy): domain Eukaryota; kingdom Metazoa; phylum Arthropoda; class Arachnida; order Scorpiones; family Buthidae; genus Olivierus; species Olivierus martensii. Next base: position 61,471 of record AYEL01084669.1, read on the forward strand.
TAATGGTTTTAAAAAATATAATATCAAAATACAGTGATTAATAACTTTAATCAATAATTTCAATGAAATATTAGGTTGATGCATAATTCCGTAGCATTTTAAATATAGGTTTGTTAAGTTGTTTGTTTAGTGTTTTATTTATGAAATTCAGTTAAAAATCAGTTAAAAATTTTATCAAATCAAGCAAACAATTATTCAACAATGTAATCTCCGTCATTGTCAATAACTTCCTGCCAATGTTGGGGTAGTTATCTGGGATCCCTTTGTAGAAATCTGTTAGTTTTGAGTTTAGGAACATCAATCCAAGTTTTGTAAAGTTCACAGATGTTCCTAGCCCCATATACTGCACTTGAACCTCAGTTAAACTCGTACAGCAGATTATGTCGGAAATGTTCGTTTTTCTCGACCTGAAACTCCATCTTCAACAGTTAAGAAATAACAATCGTTTGTAACAATCTCGCTGACAGCTCGTGTTCCATATAACAGTCATTTGTAACAATCTCGCTGACAGCCTGTATTCCACAAGACAACACTCCAAAGTAAACAGTGACAATGTAAAAAAGTAACAAATTGAACAGCATTGCAGTGTTGCAGGCCACATCAGAATGCTATGAAATTATGCATCAATCTAATATATTCATAAATTAATCATCGTATATACTTATTGATGACAGCTCATCTAGTGTTGAAATAGTCAGTAATGCCAATTTGTGTAAATAATTAAAAACTTCTTTTGTTTATAACATAATTTTATCCATTATGTACAGTATTCTCAAAAGAAATTTTTTAAAAGTTTTATTTCATTGTTTATTCTGTAACATAGCTTTTAATTTAAAAAAAATGAATTATAGAAAATTCATTGGAAAAGATTGGAAAAAATTTTCAAAAATAAAAATTCTAGAACAGTTCATTGGCTTGGAGACAGATTTTTTTTTATTTAAATATTATATTGTGTTTTAGTAAATTTATCCAAAACAATTTAAAGACATAGGAAGTAAATAGTAAACCTTCTGTTGGAGACACTTTTTACATAATTCCTATGGTGAAGAGCATTTTCAAAACAATTTTGAATAACAGCTTTACATAAAAAAATTTGTGTAAAGCTGATGACTTCTTAAAGTTGAAAGCACTTCTATAATAAAATTATCTTTTTCCACTTTGAATAAGGCTTATTTATAGATATACTATTTCCAAAACAATTTGTTTTTTAAATAATCAAAGATAATTAAAACATTTTCTGCTAAAATTATTAAAAACATTTTAGAAGTTTTTTTATACTCATCATTCAGAAGGACCAACAATTTTTTAACCACATTCATTAAAACATACTGCATCCTGGATGTTAAAAATAACATAAATTAAAAATAATTCACAAATAATTTTATATAAATTACTGTATTTTTTTATATAGAAAAAACAGTACAATAAAATTTTTGGTCAAAAATCAAAATCTTAATTTCGAATGGGTCAGCTAGAATTGAACATAGATTTATAGGTATTGATTCCTAAGAAAAAGTGAATTTCAACTTCTATTATTTTAAAAAAATATTACATTTTTTTGTCTCTCCTTAATCATAAAACTTGAGCATTAATTGTATATTATTAATTTATATTTATTATTATTAAATTCTAAATATTTAATATATTAAATATGAAATACAGTCATCCCCAAAGTTATATCATAGACATTTTGAGGCTAGTGATGATATCATTCAAGATTATGTAAATCAAGACAGACTTTTCCATAAATGCAATATTAAAATGGAGTAAATGATTCCAGACATGAAATTTTGAACAAAAAAACAATATATTTATTCTGTACTTATGAATAATTTACAAAATTATGAAATCTGACAGATCAAATGATAGTTAAAGAAGACAAGACATTCTCTGCTAAACTAGAACCAGGGAATATTTTCTCTGGAGATATTTTTTTACATAATCCTATCGGTGAAAAGAATTTTCATATTTCCTGGTTCTTGTTGCTAATAATCACTAATGTCTAATAATATAAATTGCAATGCACAAGTCTTTGATGATGGTTTAAGGAAATCAAGTGCTGAAATTTTGGAAGATAAATACCTCTTCTTTTTCCTTGCAATCTTCTAAAAGCAAGTAAGCATTTATTCCTTCCCTTGTTTTTGCTAATTATACTTATTCAAATCAATGTCCTCAAGAATCTCAACACAGCTTCAGAGTTCAAGCCCCTCAGTAAATTTTGAAATTGCTATGGTCTGATCTAACAATTGCATATAGGTTGTCTTTTTATTTATCAATGGTTTATTCTTATCTCATCCATAAGCTGGATGAAATAAGGATAATGTATTCCAAAGAAGAGATGAATTTGTACACATTGATTAATAAACTGGGTCTGGAGAACAGTGTAACATAAGATAATGTAAATTGGGGAATCATTGTACAGCAAAATTTAAATAAACTAATTAATGATTATATAATACCTGTTTCTTTTGTGATAATATTTGCAACAATTTTCCTTCAAATTCTTGTTCAAGTAAAGCTATCTTCTTTTTAAGTTGTGCTATTTCTTCTTGATGTATATTCACTAATTCTTCATGCTCTTGTTGTAACTGTGACTTAAATTCTTCATGAACAGATTCTAATCTGCTTCTTTGAGATTCCTATATTTAAATTATATATTATATTAATAATGAAAAACATTAGATTGAATAAAATCAAAAATTTTTAACTGAACTTTTTCCTGTGAAAGTAAATCAATATCAAGCTTATGAGAATGACGTTCTTCTTGCAGAGCTCTTTGATATTCTGTATCCAATAGCTGAAGTTTTTGAACTAAAGAATCTTTCTGACGAGCAAATGATTCTAGATCAGCATCTCTTAATGTTTTTATATTTTTTATTTGAGCTAAAAATAAAAAAGATCAATCAATTAATAAATATTTATGCTTATTCAAATTAATTAAAAGAAATCATGCTATTTATTTATAATGACATCTCTTGGATTATAAGTAAGTGGTATAAGAATAAATTAAATATATTGAACCGTTCTATATAAATACTGCAATAAGATAATGATAATAATACAATAAAAGGAAAGAACAATTTATTTTCACATAAGTATTAATTATTATTTTGAATAAAAAAAAGATCAACTTATGCAATTAATTCATTACAAAAATTTTTGTGTAAGTGTTTTAATAATGCTTAAATTATACACACACACATACACACGCACGTGCATGCATGCATGCACTAGTTACTAAATGGCTAAAAGAAATTTATGACCACATTTTAAGCATAAATAAAATTTAATGCCATAAGTTTATAGGTAAGTTAATATATTAGTCACAAATCTGCAAAGACTGAAACTATTAAAATTCAGTGTACATAAATTCAACCTTATTGAAGCACAAAACAGCAGAGAATAAAACAATGTTTATTAAAAGATGGTAAAAACGCTTTTGGTATGCTACGATACTATCTTCAGTTACAAACTTATTACACAGAAGATGGTATCGTAGCATACTGAAAGCGTTTTTATCATCTTTTAACAAACGTTGTTTTATTCTCTGCTGTTTTGTGCTTTGATGAGGTTGAATTTATTAAGACTGATAATAAGCAGTTTTAAGTTTCTTAAGAATTTATGATTTCAGTGTGCATTTTATGCCAATAGATAGCACCATCAATGGGCAAGAAATCAGAACTAATGCTATATCTCTGCATGCAATTTGGGGCCTGAGGAGCGACTGTGGCATCAGGATATTTTTGATAGCCAAAACACAGATATGTGGCACTTTTGTGAGTAAGGATAGAGAGGAAGAAATCTCCAGTGATGCAATGACAGACAACGATATGGTTGAAAAACAAACCTGAATCTTTATTAAAAGAGAGAGAGAGATATCTCTTTACAAATGCTGCTAACTCTAACACAGGGAGCAGCACATCCAAATACAGCTGGAGGATAAATACCTTTAAAATTAATAAAGTCCTTACAGTTCTAGTTGTTGAAATGTTCTTTGAATATACAAGTTGATTCTTCTTTGGAACAGTTCTTTTCTCTTCCTTAATGACAATTTCTTCTTTATTTCTTTCCAGCTCCTTTCGATGCACACACACAAACACAACTTTGATTTTTAATGGATCCTTTCCTCGGACTGCTTTTGGTGCACACCTTTCTTAACGGCACCTTCTCTCAGACTCTGACTGCCTGTCGACGTTCTCTTCTTTCCTCGTTTCTTCTGTCCTTCCCACATATTTTGTTATTATAAAGTTTAACCTTTCATTTACATTATCGTATTCCTGGCGACACCTGCATGCAATTTGATCTTGTCATCATCGTCACCATGATATCTCATGTTTCGTCGAGATTTATTTTGTTGTATATAAAATTCCGCAGTTAAACGAGACACATTAATTGATTGTTTATCATTGTTAATTTAACACCTTTCTAAGGATTTTTATATTTCTTTACACAACTATTTCTTTTATTCATAATTATATATAATTTATTATTTTTTTTTCTTATGTTATTTATTTGGAGAAGTTTCCACAGCAAGAAACTCCATCCATCTAAACCTCATATTCCTTTTTCTTTTTAACTTCAATTTATTTATTCATACAATTAATAGTTCATCACAAGAAAATGCACAATACATGATTGTACAGTCGTGATTCTCCACACAATAGTTAGTCAACTGTAGCCAATTTAACATGGAGACTGTGTTAACTAAGTGTGCACAAGAAGAACAAAGCACAGTTGTGCATTTTCTGTGGGACAAAAGACTGGCCACAGAGGAAATTCGTAAAGAAATGCTTCCAGTTTATAGTGAAAAGTATATGTCAAGAAAAGCTGTGTATAATTAGATAAAGCAATTCAACATTTAATAATGAATGAATGAGAATCACAGATGAGAAATACAAGGTCATCTTGTAGAAGCTGCAATGCAACATGCAGAGATGATCTGTGCTGAGCGACATGTGTCAACAAAGAATGTAACTGATAGTGTGGGTTGCTCTCATGGAATTGCCTACAAAATCATGCATGAGCAACTAAAATTCCATAAATTCTGTGTATAATAGGTCCCATATCAATTGTCTACAAGAACACAAAATAAATAGAATGGTCTAATGTATGCAGCAACTTGTGATATAATGCTTCATCACATGAATTGTTTGGGGAGCAAATCATGGTCCACTACTTTCACTCAGAATCGAATTGTGCTCCATGGAATGGAAACATTCCTCCTCCCCATCCAAAAAAAAAAGCTCAAGATGATCCTATCAGCACACAAGGTTATGATAACCATTTTTTGGGATTCACAAGATGTCATATTGGCATAGTTCAAGCCTTGTGATGAGACTTAATGCTACCCCCATACTGTGCAGAAATTGCAACAGTTCATTCACTGAAAACATCTGGTCTCCTGAATGCAAGTGTGATTCTGGTGGATGACAATACCCACCCTCACATAGCTGGAAGAAAAAAGGAACTGTTGAAAAATCTTTGGATGGGGAATACTTAGAACATCCACCTTATAGCATGAACTTAACCCCCAGTGACTTCCATCTTTCTGGGCCCTTGAAAAATCATTTAGGTGATTGCTGTTTCAAAATATGATAAAGACGTTGCCAACAAGGTTCACTAGTTGGCCGCAGAAGCAGCCAGAAACCTTCTTTGATGCCAGCTTTCTGGGACAAGTGAAACAATGAGTTAAGTGTTTGAATGTAAAAGAATATTATATGAAAAAATAAAAGAAATTTCAGCAAAATATATGCGGTCATTTTTTTCTATCATATTTTGCAACTTATATACACCCAATTCTGTTTTTACACGAACTTCTTTTACATGATTTTGATTTAACACGAATTAGAAAAAAAATTTAATTCTATTTTTACATGACTTATTTTGATTTAACACGACCGACCCAAATTCTAAGAAAATTTTGCTTTACTTTTATTTTTATAACTGCAATATTGGAGACAAGGAATTAATTTGTCAGAGGAACTGTGCATTTTCCAAGATATATGGTTATTTTTGAAGTAAACCTTTATTAATGAATCGTAATTTTCATTTTTCAGTATTTATTCAGAAGGATATTTATAATAAATATAGCAATCTCACCTTTAGTAACAAACCATATATCTCGGAAAATCCACCATCTAAAATTATTTTGAATTATCAGACTAACGATGCTGTTTACTTTCAACAGTAGCCATCTTGGCTTATCGTGTAATGTGATAGCGTCATTGTCAGAAAGTGACAACAAATAAAATCTTTTTATGTGTAACTCATATTATTTTGTCTAATTTTTGTGCTCATGAATTAGTGACATGTTTTTTCCTTTTTAAATAATTTACTTTGTATGATACATGTGCAATCTTTATGAAATAAAATGTTTAATATCCTAACATGAAAACTCATGGTTTATTGCATTATTTTTGCTGATTTCTTAGGACTGGAACCAATCTTCTATTTTTCCATAGATACAATATATTTTTTTACACAAATTTTTTTACATGTATTCTTCGGGAATGTATCTATCATGTAAAAACAGAATTAGGTGTATTGATTTATCCTCATAATATTTTTATAAAAAAAATTATGTAATGAATTTTTTATTTGTATTTTATTGAAATTTAACACAAATCAAAAGATTTATGCATTCATATATTTCTGAAACTATGGAACATAAAATTGTATTATTAGGAGACCTACTACATAAAGTATTTTTCATACTTATGGCATATACAAAATTTTATATATAAAGATTTTTTTTTAATATTTCTCAAATACAGGTATCCCTCCTATAACATGGTAGATAGGTTCCTAAAAAACACTATGTTGTGTGAAACTGTGTTATATGAGACCCAGAGCCAATACAAAAAGGAGATTTCCAAAACCAATTCAAAACAAATAACTTCCTTTAATTCCACATAGGAAACTTAGGTTTTATTAAGAATATTAATAATGTGAAATGTAAATAAAGAAAGAGTATATATGTAAGACCCTAAAAATTCAATATATGTTAACAAAAGGAAAGAACAAAGTATACAGCCTATATAACATTCATATAATAATTATATCTTCCTTACCACTGTTTTGTTAAAACGAGAATGTTTTTTTCTTTAACAATATCAGCTTCACTTTATGAACTTTTTTATGCAATTAAAGTTGGAGTATCTTCTGCTCTCTTTACAAAATTTGCAATCTAACCAGCTACCACCCACTAGAAAAAATCGTTCATCATATACCCAAAAAAAAATTATAGATAAAAAAATTTTTCTTCTCTTTCACATTTCTCTATTGAAGAATAAAAGCTTATCTTTTATCCAAGAACTGAACGTTTGGAACACAAAATACTCAATAGTCAGCAATTAACTCAATTTCAAATTGTAATTGAAAACAGATTGTATATCTTCCCTCTCATGGCAAACTAGTGAATTTGCATTTATGACTAATTTTAACAAAGTATTTCTCAATGATTGCATTTTATGTGTATATTGTATGTTCCTAGTATGGATTTACAAAAATTAATGAAAATATTTTGTATAGTAGGAGAGTAAACATAATTTTCTAAATCTGTTAAGTAAGAACCATGTTATATGAGGGTTTCCGCAATTTTCAAATCGTGTTTAGAGTGAAACCATGTTGTTGGAAGCCGTGTTATAGGAAGGATACCTGTATTATTAATCAGTGATCTGAATATGGTCAATATTCTGGATATTGGCTAAGAAAGATTGTTGTGTTTTAGGAAAATAAACTGATTCAATGTTAGAGAAAAATGAATAGATATTAAAATTTTCTTATTTCAACCGCTTTAAAATTTGCTTATAGATACTAAACATAGTATCATACAATTGACATAAATTTAAATGAGACTATAGTTAAGGAAACTAACAAAACTTCCTAATACTATATCTGTTATCAATGTAAGTAAAAAAGTCTTAAAAAAAGCCAGATTACTTTTTTAAAATTTCAAATTAAAATTTTTTCTCAAAAATTTCCAGAGACTCTAGAGAGTACCAGATTTAGGGATATAATTAAATATCCAAGAATCATAAATAATGATAAATTAATTATTTTTACATTTAATTTACTTCTCATCTAATATATTTTAGTACTGATGTAGTGTAATTTTTCCTGAAAATATTAAATCCAGTAAAATTTTATTTTTACAATATTAATAACTTATTCAAAAACTGCATACCTTTCAAATTGTTTTTTTCTATTTTGTAATCTTCTATTTGTCTATTCAGCTGATCTTTTTCTTGTTGAAGCAAAGTAGCTGTTTGTTGAGCAGTATACAATAATACTTCTAATTGTTCTTTTTCTTCTTGTAAGAGTGATTCTGATTCTCTAAGTTCTTTAAATTCATTTTCTATTGTTTTAAATTTTTCTACTAATTCTGAATGAATACGAGTTAATTCTTCCTTTTCATTTTTTTGTCTTTCATAAGATTCTTTCTGCTGTTGTAACTGCATTTTAATATCACTTGCTTCTTCAGTAATCATCATTTTCTCATCAGTTAACTTTGGCATAAAAATATCTTAATTTTAATTAACATTTTAATTAATTGATTTAAATATCATCAATTTTATTATTTAAAGGAAATAATTCAATTATTATATTATCAAGATATTTTATTAGTATATATTGTAGTTCTTTTTTCTTTATATCTAAATTTTGAAAAAATGTAATAATATAACTTTGAAATTAATTTTTATATATATATATTTCAAAAAATAATAATAATTTAAATCAGTAGCATATGCAAGATGCTGTCATGAAAGAGGTTTATTTGAAAAAAAACTAAAAGTTGATTATGAAAACTAATAAAATATTGTTCAATATAATTACTTTATACAAACCAAAATAAGATTCCAATATTATATAAAATACAAAAACTCGTTTTAAATATAAACATTTAACATTTCTTTTAAGAATAATAATACTATTACTGATTAATATGTATTTATTTAATAGGTGGAATTCTGACTCCACTTAACTCCTATCTGTAAACATTACCGATCTGAATGTCTAATGTGTACTTGATAACTACTATTCTAGAAGTGGTTCTCAAGTAATGTTACACTATGATGGTTACATGTGGCCATCAATATAAATGCAATTTCAACATCAAATCTAAAGTTAATTATCTGACTAAGCATATTCCAAATAAAATTACTAATCAAAATTTTCAGTCAGCAAATACTTTTTTCTTTGGAAGAGATTTAATTTTTCTTTTCACAAGTTATTATAACAAAACAAATACTTTTTCTCTCTCATGTTATTTTTTATATAATTAGCCATTGTTTTTAGATATTTTCAATTATATTTGAAGTCTTTGCTTATTTTTTACTGACAAGTATAAGAAATTTAAATGTGAAAAATATTACTGTTTATTATAAATTATTCATTTATTTTCCAAAATTCTCTTTTAGAATAAATAATTTTATAAAATTATATATAACAGAGATCAAGAGTATACAGTTTGTATAAAAAATAAATATATTACAAAACAAAGAAGGAAAATTAATTTTCAATCAAAATCAAAAATTAATTTTTAAATATTTTTATTTCCAAATATTCTAACTAATGATACAAAAAGTACTTAAAGAATTAAGAAGATCTGATTAACAACTACAATTAGATGGTTGATTTTACTGTTTAAAAACCATAATAATCAAAACACACCCTAATGTAAGTAAAAGTATCCAACAATACAAATCAAACATATTAATCATCATCTGACTATCAAATACAAGAATTTAATACTTTTAAAGTCATTACACATTTAATCAATAAGTATTAAAATCAATGAGAAAGCAATAAAATTATTATTTAAATAAATTTAGAAAACAATCAAATCATCATTTAAGATGATTTCAGAAAACAATTAAATTATTCTAGATGATTATAATGAATTTTGTTTCAAAAAAAAAAAATTCTAACAATAAATTATTACCAACATTTTATTTCTTATTTTAGCCCTTGGTCACTATGTGCCCAAATACACCAAAAACTAAACAATTGTTTCTTATTTGTCAAATTTGAGATTTTTCATTTATTTAGCATAACCTTGTATATAATGCTTTTGGTTGTTTTTCTCTTTTCCACACCAAACTTTGAAATTTTCTTTACATGAAATTGGCAACTAACAAACTATTAATTTACCAATTCAGTTATTTAGATAATAACTATAATTTTTATCTTAAAATAAAAAATTTACATTTCTGAAATGAATAAAATATTATTTAAATTCTGAACTAAATTTAAATATTATTTAAATGCAGCATATATGTAGCCGTGACACACCAAATGCAAACTGAACTCTCGAGCCGGGGAACAGTCAACATTTTTTCAATTGAAAAAGACAAAAATTGAAGTCAAATAACAAAAAAAAGTACACAAACATAAATAGGAAGTAAACTATGATAATTTAAAGCAAATTTATAAAAAGATTGGGATTTAGTTTTCTAAAAGACGCAATTAAAGATTTGAAGTGAGAGGAGTTGAGTTTAGGTTTTCTAAAAGACGCAATTAAAGATTCGAAGCGAGAGAAAATAGTAACCGATTAAAGATTCAAAGCAAGAGAAAATAGTAACGGCGACACTTCTGGAAGTAAAGATTCGAAGCGAGAGAAAATTGTAACGGCGACACTTCTGGCGTAAATTTATAATGAGATTGGGATTTAGTTTTCTAAAAGACGCGATTAAAGATTCAAAGAGAGAGAAAATAGTAACGGCGACACTTCTGGCGCGGGAGTTCACACATGCGCAGAAACATGGACACCACACGCCCAACACTTCTGGTGCGGGAGTTCGCACATGCGCAGAAACATGGACACCACCGACACTTCTGGGGCGGGAGTTCACACCTGCGCAGAAATATGGACTCCACACACTTATTCCTTTATTATATATGATTATTTGTCTTTCTGTTAAAAAAAAAAAAAAAAAAAAAAAAAACAGAATTGTCTTGATAAAAAATAACAGGCTCAAATTTTCATGTTACAAAAATATTAAGACTTACAAAGCTATACATAAAATTATTTTTACTTGTAGTAACATTTTTAATCTATCGTAGATCTACATTTGATAGATCCACAATAAGATAAGAATATTTGCAAGCTTGTTACAAAATAAAAATTTAAGAACTTTAAAGCCATCCTGTTACACTCATAAAAATGCATGAGCTTTGTTTTTTGTATGCAATAAAAATTTATTTTATAGCCAGCTTGCAAATATTTTTATATACAAAATAAAATTTTGTAAACAGATAAAGTAAGCCATAATAGGGTCAAATTAATGATGATTCAAATAACAATTGGAATTATCAATAATCAAATACAGGAAATATATATTCCAGTCATAATTTATTTCAAGATGATTGAAGTTGATTTTTTTTTTATAATGAGTTTCTCATTATGGGATTAAACTCCAAATACTGGTTAGCTAGGGGCCTCATGAATTCCATAACTTTGAAATTTTGTGAAATGAATATTCATATAATGATATTCATATTATATTTAAATAATCAATATATTAAAATAAAATAATACTAAACACATACTTTTGATAACTGATTTTGAACTTCTTGTTTCTCTTGACTTATTTTGTCTATTTCATTTTTAAGCTGTTCAAGATTAAATGTTGAAGATTCCAATTTTTCAATTAAAATTAAATATTCATTTTCTAATATTTGATGCTTCTGATTAATTTGTTGCAATTCTTTATGTAATTGCTGTAAATCTCGATTAAGTTCAGATTTCTCTCGAAATAAATTTTTATTTGTTTCTTCACTCTAAAATTTAAAACAGAATAATATAAACTATACAGAATAATATTAACTATAATCTAGATTAAAAACTTTTTCAGTTAATAATATAAATATTATGGCAATGTTATCTCTGAAAATTTTCAATATTTAAAAATCTAAAGCATTTTTTCAACAATATGGTATTATTTATCAATAAATATATTTTAGCCGTTTTATATATACAGGTAGTCCTCAACTTACAATCACTTGTATGACAATATCATCAATAAATTCTGTAATTGATCAATGCAATTGACAAAGGATTTGAATCATTGAGGATGATCTGATATATAAAAAGGATTCTTTTTGTGTCTGATTCTTGTATTTTTGCTTTCATTAATTTTATTATAATAAAGAGGAATGTAATAATAAATATTTTGTAATGGAAAATCTATCAATTTTGGATATTCTCAACTTATGATGGCAAGGTTTGAATTGAATTCCATTATAAATCATGGACTATCTGTATTATAAATATGATTAAATATTTAGGATAAAATGTTTTAAACTATAAAAAAGAAATGTAAAACTAATATTTTCTTATACACATATTTCTAATAAAAAAACTGTTAACAATGAAAATGCATTTGTTAAATGGTAATTTTAATTATCGTAATTTCTGATACATAATCTGCAATTATGTATTATAAAAATAAGCAGATTAAGTGCTGTATATTATCTATACTGTATTTTATATGAAAATTTCTCTTCTATAATAGCTTTAACAAGTTCAAGCTTTCCCATCCTAGTTTTAATTAAATCCTAACAAAATGTCAGATGTAGAATTTAGCTTGATCAAGAAAAATTTATCATATTAGCCTAAATATATAGTGAAGTTTAAGGATTTGGACTGGTTAGCAAAACTTTAAGTTGCAGAAAAATGAAAAAAATCAATAGTAAAAACTAAGAATCAGCTTAATTCAGCCTATAAAATAAATGTTTGATAATAAGAAAAATTAATTTGTAACACTGCTAAAATAGCAGATGCTGTGTTGATTTACAAAATATTTTTACTATTTTAAATAATTACTTATTATAAAATGCAATTTTAAAATGTGACTGAGATTAATAAATGATTTTATGCTTTAAATAAGTTATTTGAAAATATATTATTTTCCTAATGATAATGCACATCTTATAAACAACATGAAGAGTAAAATTACTCATGTTTATTAAATATGAAAATATTATATATAAAAGCATATGATTTCATATTTTTTTGTTTTTTATATTTTGTGCATCTTTTACCTATAAAAAAATGCAATATATTGGTGATCTATAAAGACCATAGCAGTGTAATATAATATTACTATGCCATAATGATAATACAAGGTATAGATATTCACAAAATCTATAAAACATTACTACAAATGGCTATATTTTCACAGAGAGACTTAGACATGCACTTGTATGATTATAAAATGAAAGATGCATTCATTGAATTATGTTTTCACATCTTACAAATGTTTAATGTATCAACTGTGAGTTCAGAATACACATCTATCCTATAGATGTATGCCATGTAGTCCAGTTTGGTCGATACCCTATTCAGCATATCAGGTAATTGTGGCAAAATTGTGGACAACTAAGATATTGGTATCACAGATTCTGTCAGGAGGTCCTGTAATAGGGGTGGTACGAAGACATTATCCTTCATATAACTTCACAAGAATTCACATGAAGTTGTCTGGTAACCTTAGTGACTAGTATGCAAATTCCTGATCATGTGCCAAAACACAGCCATCGAATGATGTGGCAATTCCTCATTCAGATATGCATGAACATCATTATGAAAATGTGGTAGGGTGCCATCTAACTGAACTGGAAGCAGGATCTTCTGATGAAGTCCCTGCTGCCAGTTACCAGTTGTGCTTGTGCTACAACTGCAACATTCAAAAACAACATTCCAATAATTGTTGTCTCATTGAACAAAAAGGAGTCATACACTTTCCTCCACAAACTTTTTGTACCACTTCATTATGCTATTTACACAGGTGAATCCTTTCAATACTTCTCTTTGCACAATGAGCAAATTCAAGCATACAGAATGCTTTCTCCAGTTGTGTTAGTAAAATTTGCCACATGTACCATTTTCAACATGTAGTTCCATTTGCCATTGACAGTGCCTTGTGGAACTGTCAATGGCAAGTGGAACTACAATTGACAGATGGCATTAGAATTCATAATTCAGTGAATGCATCTATCATTTTATAATCATTCAAGTGCATGTCTATGTCTCTTTGTGAAAATATAGCCATTTATAATTTTTCAGACTTTATGAACACCCTGTATTAAAATAGCAATGTTATATAATAATGCTATGGTTTTCTCTCAACCAGGCATAGCTAACTCCAACATTTTTGATTAAATAATTGCTATTCTTGATAATTCTGATCAATTAGCAAATACAATATGGACTTTTCAGAAGATTAACTGATATATAAACTTATGTCTTCCAATCCATAAATTGTGAAAAATTTCTTATGCTTCTATAGAAATTTTAAATTATGAAGTTTTTAATTTTTTTTTCTAATTTTTAAGTTTTCTATAAAAAAACACACTTTTATTAATTATAATATTGTATTTTTATATCAAAAATATTGATTATATATACAGGTAGGCCTTGATTAGTGCGATTTCAAATAATGCAATATTTGATTAGTGCGACTTATAAAAATGATACCGTTTTTCACTTAGTGCAAGCAAATATTTCGATTAAGCGAGTTGTAAACCAGTCTTATTAACAAAGATCCATCACCTTTTATGATATCAATTAATAACTTAATGTTAATTTTCGGTTAGTAAAACCGGACAAGGAGCGGTCCAAGAACAGTCACTTGGCTAATAATTACGTTTTATCTAAATGGAAACCTTCAACTGCGACCATCCAGTGATCTATTGTACTTCCCTAACAGAATCATCCCTTAAGAAGTTCTGTTTTACATACAAAAGAGAGTACAGTATCTTCTTTAATGGGATCATATAAAGATCTTCCAGTACAGGAAAATGCAATCCTAGAAGATCTCAGTCCTGAAAGGCTACATAGTCACACAAAATATGAAAAGGCGTTTCAACTTCTAGACATCTACAATTATTGTAGATGTCTTTAATTCTCTATAAGGACTTAAAATAAGAAGTTGCTTGCCTTAGTCCAGGAATGGACCTCCAATGGGAGAGATGCTGAGGTGCCAACCAGTCCTTGACAGCTTGTCCAAATGCATCAGATTTAATGCTCAGAGCATTCTGAGTTCCAAATTCCAATAAAGGAACGAGAAATCTCTAGAAGCCCTTCCTTGGCCAGCCATCTGCTACCTCATTGCCCTCAATTCCTTTGAGTCCTGGCTTCCAAACAAGTTGAACCCTGTTCATGGTAGCCAGTTCCACAATAAGATGATGACAGTCTCTTGTTTTGAAGAAAAGCGTAAACTATCAAGTGCTTTTAATGCAGCTTGAATATCTGATAGGATATAAATATGTTTCTTAATTTATCAAGATTGATTTTGACAGATACAGAAATAGTATATACTGTATTTCTTCCTGAAAAACAGTGGCTAACTGTCCAAGGAAATAAGAATAGGACATTCTCATTCCCTCACAGTAAATACCTGCCCCTAAATCAGTAAAGGTTTGGAACCTTTGTATACTAACCAATCCATTCTTGATACTGCAGCAAAATCCATCCCGCCATGCTAGGAAAAAACAGTAGTAAAGGATCTGAAGATAAAGAATCTGTGCACTGTGTAATCCTTAACCATCTCAAGAATGTGACTGTGTGTGTCTTGTCTCATTCAGAGGATGAGTGCTCCAATTTTGGGTCACAAGAACCTTAATAACCTTCTCGGACATATAATAATAACCTTCTTGGGCTATAATAACCTTCTCGGACACTAGCCTCAACATACAAATGCAAAAGAGAAATGCCCATTGAGGATTTTTAAGAGCAGCAGTAAAAGCAGTCTTTATAGCTCCTGCTCAGATAGACCGTCCCTTGAATTAGGTCAAGTTCAGTCCTGCATTTCTTTAACATTACTCTCTGTCATCATATGATGGTGGCATAAGTAATAATGGGTCTCAAAACCATGGTATATCCAGTTTAAAAACAGCTTTGGTTTTAATTCCTATGTCTTATCTAAAATGGCTCTACAAGCCCGCAAGACTTTGAAGTCTTCGCAACATAAAATCTGTATTTGATATCCAAATCAATCTTTGACTAGCATAACACCAAGGTACACTATTTAGTTTCAATGAAATAACGTTTTAAATAATCAACTATAACGTTTTGCCTAAGAGTAATGATTTAGAAAGCCCCATTAATTGCCTTCTTTGTGTAAAAGATACAATTTTGTATTATTTGCTGGATTAACAGTTAATTCGATCTTATCTCATAATTAAATATTTGTGAATTAAGTAACTCGAATATAGTCCTGTGAAATTTGCCATCACAAAGCAATGTGAAATTTGCCATCACAATATTAACAGCATAGCCAATAGTGAAGAAACCCTTCCAATCGAAAATAGTAAAAATATCACTTATCACAAGGCACCATAGACACCAAGGATTCAAAAACATAAATATATTCACAGACAGTGATCGTTCCTTACAGACAATTACTATATATCTCCTCATAGAGATACTGTAAATGACTCTATGATTCAGCATGGCAGCAATCCAACGAACAATTGTTGAACAATTCCATGTTTCGAAAGAAGTGAAGTCAGAGCCCCTGGATATAAAAGAAAAACTTCTAAAACAATTTCCTTGTATTCAATTGCTCTATCGATGAATGACGCAATTCATGAAGAACATTTTCAGTCGATTTTGCCCATTTGGTAGATAAATTAGTTTTCCATCCGAAATATATCCAGTAAATTTTAGGAATTATTTGAAGAATACTTTATAACTATCTAATATTACAAATTATAGCATCACAAAAATATATTTATTAAGTTTTTGATTAATCTCATTTAAATGGCATTCTTCAAAATTTTAAATCATTTGTTTCTAGATTTCATATCGTTTAAAATAATACATCGTCTATTCTCATTGACAAATTGCTATAATGATAGTTTTCATTAAATTATGATAGTCATTTTAAAGCCGTCACAACAAACCAGAAAAATCTAAAAAGCAAATATGTCTACAGTATTTGATTCAAAATCGCAATTAAAAGTTTAAAGCGAACTTCAACATTTTAAATATAATTTTAAAGATGCTCTAACGAAAATAAATTATCGTCTTTTTTTCTCATTTCAGAATGATTATAAAAGAATCTGCATATAACAAATCTAAATTATCGAACAATTTTAATCTGCCAGTAATATGGACAATAAAGTACATCCCAAATTTATTTAAATCTATTATTTTTTCTTATGCTGTAAATTTAAATTATTGTATATAATTTCCAATAATATCTTACTATTGCTGAATTTACTTAAAAAGCAAATTATTGTCGTCGATTATCCGAACCACTGCCGTCCAAAAAATTACATTACAATCTTGTAGTCACTGATCGTTATGTTGCCTCTTTTTTATTCGTTTTCGCTTACTTTCTGGAACATACGAGTATATGCGGTATAGCATAAAAAAAGCCTTAATTTGCCATTACAGGAGTTAAAATCAGTTGTTTGTTTTCGCTATTCGTTATTATTTACAAACCATTTCCTAAATTAACTAATTTTTATAATACTTCATATTTTAAAATACAATAACAATAATGTAATTTTTGGAGTATTCTCGTGTATTTTTGATTAACCGAATTATTTTATTAATTGAACAACAACATTAAGCCGAACTAATTTACATCAATTAGTTCGGATAATCGACGTATTACTTTACTTTAATTGATCTGAAAACATACATTAAACCCTAAATCGTGGAATCTAAATTGCATCTCGTTAGAGCAGTGGTTCTCAACACTGTGCCGCCAAACCTTTGACAGTATGCCGCAAAAAATTAAAACTGTATGTAATTGTATGAATCATATATATATTAATAGTGAAACATGATTGGCTGGATGTCCCTTTTGTAGGTGAACCACTGTACGATTCCTATAAACAGGGTATCGTTAGAAAAATCTAACCCTGGAATTTCTGCGATAGCCAAAAGTTTTGTCGTTATTCCTAATTTAAAAATTAAGGAATAAAAATTAAATTAAAATTATAGTTTCTGTAAAAAGATAAAATCCGCAGGTGGCGCTATAACTTAATAATTTAATGATCCCGTGTAAAAGTATGTCTATAATCTGAATGTAATAAATAAGAATAAATACAATAATCTGTTAATTTAGATTTAACAACGAATTTTTATTATTATTTAAAATATTTAGGTGTTCCGCCAAATTTTAAAATATTGAAATGTGTTCCTCAACAGAAAAAAGGTTGAGAACCACTGCGTTAGAGTAATGATCTCTACCACAGAAAGACTAAAATATTTCCTAATTAGTAAAATACATGTATTTTTAAAAACAGATACTGTAGATATTGTATTGTATTCTTAAAATTTTTATAATTTAATATGAGTCTGGTTACCAGATAACTTTAAATCAAACAATATTTTCAGTGAATCTGTTCTATATTTTTCAAAGCAATTGTAAATGAAAATTTTCTGGTAGTTTGTAATATGCACATCTATTAAATCCTCACTATATTGGAATTCAAATGAATATAGTTTAAAAAATAATAATATTTATAGTCGCTATTTAAATTTGCATTTCGTATTGTAATTTATGTAAAAATATATGATTTTAGTCTGATTTCCAATTTTTATATTCAAATGAAGAAATATTGAGAATCTCAATTCTTTATGTTTACTTAGGTTTCAGAAATAATCGGAATAATAAAAATTATAATAATTTTATGTTAGGAGGAATAATTTTATTGTATATATGCTATTAATAAAACCTAAATAAAATTCAATTTATTGTAAATATTGAATTTTACTATTTGTATATATTTTGTTCCGTATTGATTAGAACAAAATGAAAGCACGGATTTCTCGCATCAAAATAATAAAAAAAGTTTTTATAACCATAGGCCCAGAAACATTGCATTTAAGAGAAATATATATTTTTTAAGATAATGCTTTTTTAAAGATCTTAAAGGAAACACATGTATTTAGTTAATGAAATAAATTTAAGAAAGCAAAAATGATAATACTGTATTAAATTATACAGTATTATCGTTTTCATAGGTTGTTTTCATCTTGGACTATGATGTAAATTTTGTTTTTTTAAATTTATTTCATTGATTTAAGCGCATATTTTCCTTTCAATATTTGAAAAAGCATTACCCTATTAAATGTGCATATTTCTCTTAAATATTGCGTTTTTGGGTTTATATGTAGAAGAACGTTTTCATTATTTTGATGTAAGAAATGCATAATTTGATTTTGTCCCAATCATTATGTCTCATCTTTTATATTGTCTTAATTTATAATAGATCTTGTATACAGTAGTTTAAATAAATATTTCTCAAAATAAAATTATAATTTTATATTTAGGTAATATGTGTTATAAATGCAAATTCGTACATTTATGTATTAAACAACAAAGAAGCTCTGTATTCTGCTGCTCGGATGCTGAATATTGAAGAATTTTGTGAGTATTCATTTTTTCGACAATTTAAAATATTATAATTACAATTATATTATAAAAATATAGTAGATATATTATATATATTTAGCTGCAAGAAAGATGTACATATACCAGCTGTTAGAAACCCTAGTTGTATTTCTATGTAGTCTGTTACTCGGGTATGGCGTGAAAACAGTAAGTATTATTCTTGATAAATATTGTATTATAATATTTGGCAAATATGAAGTTAGTAATTAAATAATTTTACAGTATTTATTAGTTGTTATTAATACCTTTTTTATGGAATATTTTTTTCACTTCCATCATTTTTCTTAAATCTGATATTTAGAATAAGATTTTATATGTATATTTTTGTATTTCATTTCTTTTATAATTCCCAAAAGCTGAATGAAATAAATTTTTAACTATGAAGATTTTGATTAAGAAATGTATTAATATGAATAACCTAAATCTTAGATATTATGACTAATAAAATTCACAATTTTTTCTTGTTGGAGATGAATTTTTCAAATATGTCTACATGGTTATGGGTTAATATATACTTATTATCGCTTTCTGTATATTTACTTCAATTCTGCCACAATTAACAAAAAGTTATTATCTATAAATGCAAATAAAATATCACATTTCCCACTGTCATATTATAAATAGATTATGCAAATTATCAGTGGTCACGATTGAAAAGTCAGTATTGATATTTCCTATAATAGCGACGAATGGATAGAAGAAAAAATGAACTATAAACAAATTCTTCAATTTTTTTTGTTTCTATTTTCAGTTTTATGTATTAAATATCTAATGTCTTTTAAATTTGTCATAACTGATGCATTTATAATAAATCAGGTAACGACAAGGTTAAAATACTTAGCCGTAACCGAAACTGTTTTACTGAACGAATAAGGTTGTTTGAGTCACGTGGTAGCATAATGGTGGATATGTAAAACACTCATGATATACATTAGCATCAGCCATATTGATTAAGTGAGCAGATCACCTGACTGAAACGACAGTGCTCTGGAGCTGAATCGTTACCGTCGCGACTAGAGTCGTAACCTTGGTCGTGACTCAGGGTCAACAACCATGCTAAATCGAATGGCAGTGGTTCATTTTAAATGAACTAGTTGAGTAGTTGCCTACGTGATTCAGATCGTTGGCGAATGCATTCAATTTTTATTATATAGCTTACAGAAACCCGTATTAAATATTAAAATCAATCCTGTTTTTTTCATTCAGGTTTAATATTAATAAAAATAACACATTTATTTGCTTGTATCCAAATCCTGTTAATAATGTTAATAAATGAGTTTAAACAAATCTGTTTATATTAATATCATGGATTTAAAATATTTTTGTGAGTTAAATCATGCAGAATAAAGTTTATGGTATTGTGATGTATGGGAAATTTCATTTAATTTTATTGCTTTTAAACTTATTTTTTTGTCAACAGCCAGTTTTTAATCAGGAGTGATTACTAAGTGAGGAACTATAGCAATTCTGTTATAGGCTGCCTACTCCTGCGGAGAAGTTAACCGGATTGTAGAAGATGGGGATTGACGAGCCGGGACAGATCCCATAAATAATATTTCACGGGATGAGACCCGAAAATATACTCGGGTCCTCTAGAGGAGAAAGCCGATGCTTTTCCATCCGGCCAATCTGGCAAATCATTTAAAACTATTATAAACTAGTAGAATGTACTGGGCGCTTACCCGGGCATAGTTTGATAAACAGTTATTTTAGAGAAATCTGCTTTTGATTATTTACATGCTGGTTTCACCTACAGTTTCATGTTCAGTTGTTCTTCATCAAAATTCATAAGTCTGCTTGTCTTTTCTGCTCTCTAATTTGAAAAATTTTTTCTTGAAGACATATTGAAATCCTTATTTCTTTAATATTGCGTATTATAAGTGTCATAAATTGATTGTGTGAATATTCATTGAATTGTTAGTTTTTGTTAAGACGCCATATCCTCATGGGATATTCCTTATCTGCGGCGGCCACTAATAGAGCTCACATCACAAACTGGCCAATATTCATGGCTGGGTCAACTGGAAGATTGAAGAATGGGGTTCAACGGCTGGGCTCGGACCTCTCCTGAAAAACTGGAGATGTAGTAAGTACAGTCGGTTGCAGAAAGATCCGAACATCGTTCATAGTAGCAGCATAAAAGGAAGTAGTATGAATTACAAAGTCTGGAAATTCCCGGCACAGTTACGGAGAAGTAAATGGACTCTTCTCGTTGCGGAGGAAACAGGGGACGGGTAGATGTCAGAGATGCGAGAATCTCAATGACGTAATTGACATGATTAAATGCTATTATGTGATATTTGCTGTATTCTTCCAGCACTTTCAGTTTTTACAAAACATTGAAAGACAATTTTAGTTTTGAATATTCTCCTTATAACTTGTAAGAACATAGTATTGAATTTCATTTCAAACTAGATTAAATTATATCGAACTTTGTATAAATTTAATAATAAAACATAAATAAGTCATCTAAATATATATGTCCCTGGAGTGATGTAAACTTTCAAAATTTAATTGTTTGTTCGCAATTCGTCGAATAATTAAAACCGACAGAGAAATGAAATGTTTATATGCTGATAACGTTTAAAACTCTCATTTACTATATATTTAGTCGCCTAAAATTTATTATTTATTGTAACATAAACTGATTTTGAAATATTTAACGTTTAATTTAATTAATTTCCAGGTAGATTTGGCCTATTAATTTTTTATACGCATCAGTGTTTGCCAGATATCAAGTAGTGACATGTTATATATGTTTTGTTTGTCTACAATATATACAGGACAACCTTTCCAGACAAGACCTTTGGAAATTATGTAAAATATTTATCCAGTCAGACAGAACTGTTAAAGTAACCGAGATCTTT
>AYEL01084670.1:0-61840 GCA_000484575.1 Olivierus martensii
CCATTAGCTATTTAACATTACTATTATTCAGCTTTGTTATCGTATACATACAGTATAGTACAGAATTTTCTCTTTTAAAAAGTATCGAAATGGATAAAAGGAAGAACACTTTTGATGAAAAAACAGGAAAACGAAAAAAAGTTAGTGATTACGCTACAGCAAAAAATGGATGTGATTGAGCCACATAAAAGCGTTCACGATAATTCTAAGATCATCTTCGATTTGGAAGTTGGTTTGATGATAAGACGCAATTCCTGGTAAGTTATTAATATGATGAACAACGATGTAAAATATGAAAATAAATATTTCTTAAACAGTTAGTATTGTGCAAAATATGTAAGCTGTGACCAAAAACAATCATTGTAACAATATATAGATTAATTATTTTTATATTTTATACTTAACATATTGATGCTTATTTCCATATGATTCTCCTTAAGGACACATACAACTTCTAATTCTCTTTAAGGAGAATCAGAAGTTTTATGTGCCATTCAAAATAGCATGTCAAATAGATCAGTTAAAAACTGTATTAATAAAGTTTCCCATATAATTTGTACATTAGTTTATCTATAGTTGTGCACTGATGTTTTTACTATAATTTTAATGAAAGTGTCACCATTTACATCAAAAATTCAACTTTTTATAATTTTTCCTAATGAATAGTAAACTTATAATATTGTAAATGCATGATATCTTTATAAAATTTCTCTTAATCTGCATTTAATGGATATTAATTTGTTTATCATATAGGATTTAGTACATTCAAGTAAAAGTGATTACTTACAATTAAAATAAAATGTTTAAAAATTTTAAATAATATAGTTTTTTTTTTTAACTTTTGGTATTAACATATAGTGTAAATGCGAATTATTGTTTTTTAAATAGTTAATTACAAATTTAAGAAATTTATAGTATGTGTTTTTTATGTTTCATTATATGATATAAATTCTCAATTTTTATAAAATAAATCAAAAATTTTTCATCAATCACAAAGCAACCAATCTGGCTTATGTGAAATGAGAAAAATCATCAGAAAACATAAGATGTTAGAACATGGCAGTGACCTAAATTTGCAATCCCCTTAAACAGCAATGTGCTATTATTTATGATGTATGTAGGAACATTAAACTTTGATTTTTGAAATATTTGTATAATTTTCAGAATTCAGATTAATAGAATATCAAACTGTTTTGTAACAACTTTTGAATTACAGAAATAAAGATGGTCAAAACATTCTTCTGTATTAATTTGTTTTACAATTAAAAAATACTTTACCCTAATTAGTGCTGGTGTTTATCCTGTTGAAAACTATATGTAAATGATTTTAATAATTGAGGAATGCTACATTACTGAATTTAATTAAATATTATACAATCTGTCAAAAATGTAAATACAAAAATTTCTATTCAAAATATCTTAATTCAGTTTTTAATTTTATCCTGATATTTTTGCCAGATTATTCTATTTGTATTCAATAGTTCTTTTTAATAATCAAATAGGGGTATTCATAAATTCTAAGACAGACTACTTTATACAAGTAGTTTCTTTATAAACTAATGTTTTTCATCAATTAAATTATTCATATCTAATAAGAAAACAGAAATTGTTGTGTATAATAGTAACTGAAAAATCAATCTTATTGTAATAAAAATTATAAACAGTACATAAAATAATTAAATATTCTGCATAAAACCTAAACTACTTACTCCTCAGGAACATTGCAAGATCAATTAGATTTCGATCTTCATCTTCACCAGACCATTTTTTAATTTTAAGTGCATTATTTGGTTGGAGTTGAAATGATTTTTGATTCCAATCAATAAAGATTACTTTTGATAAATCACGGTTAAGACAAGATAGATCCTTTAAAATAATTAACAAAATGAAAAAATTGTTAAATTAATAATTTCATCTTTTTAAAAAGCAATTACCTTCACATGATGTCCATTCATATAACGCGTTGCATCTCTAAATAATCTATAGGTGATATAACCATTTGGATCTAGTGTATCCAAAATTGGAAATGCAGTCTGAAAATGGAAAAAGTAAAATTATTAGAACTGAAACAAAACAATATTCATCCACTTATTTAGTACTGAAAACAATCAATAAAGAATAATACATTATATTCCTTAGTAAAATAAAGGGATTATTTACTGTAGTATAATAAAGGAAATATTTATCATTTAATCTGTTCTTTAATTAATTTTCACTGATAATTTAATCTACATTTTTTCTCCTCAAGAAATACCAAAAAAGTCACATTATTTTTACTGATAACTAATATAACATTAAGCTGGTATTAGCTAATATTATAATAAATTATTGTTAAATATTTTTATCGTTCAGTTAACAGTCAGTTAATAAGCTATCAGTAGCACTTAATAAAATTTATTAAGTGCAAATAATATAAGTAAAACTTAATCACTTTAGTCATATACTATCAAAATCATTAAAATCACTAAATTTTTAAAAATTCAAATTGTCATATTGGCTACTGCATAGTTCAAAGATTTTTTAATCTATTTTTATCACTTTTTATTTATTACTTTTACTGTAAATGACTACTTGATATAGATCTTTATTTGAAAATATATTTTAGTGCTTACAAGCAATAGAGATTTAGCATTAATATGTCTCAATTTATTGCAGTGCAGATTACTTGATGCATCAAATAAAAATATATTTTTCATAAATAAATCATTTAGCCAATATCCAAAAAATCTTATAGAAGATTATTCCATTTTTAAAATAAACATTCTATAATTTATTCATGAAATTTAAATTTATATGAAGTTGTTATTCATTTTGAAGAAATTATGTTTTATTTTTAGTTTTAAAACAAATGACACACAGTGATAAACTAAATATTTATAGTAGTCATTAAAAAAGAACAGAACATTTTATATGATATTAAAATGAATTTGCATTTTACTTTTCTTTAATATATATATACACTATACCAGTGTTTCTCGCTCTTTTTTATATCAAGGTGCACTTGTAGAGTAATTTAAATTCTGAGGCACACTTTAAATTTCGATTAAATAAAATCAGTGATAAAACTATAAAATAGGAAAATGAGCATCCAGTTTAAAATATCAAACGTAAAAAAATTGACTCAGACATGGGAGCCACATGCCTATCCATAACTTTTTAAAAATACAGATTTTATATATATAAATCATAAATTATTCTTTCATTTGTTTGGGTGCACCTGGGTATCTTTCAGAGCACACTAGTGCACCTGGGTGCACTGGGTGAGAAACACTGCACTATACATACACTTTTACCTTAATTCACATTTATCAAATGATCACATTCTTTTTACTACAACTTACAATATATAAATAGGAAAGGAAAACAAATTTTCTTATGGAATGTTTTATGGATAATCATTATTATACACCACACATGTATGCAAACAAGCACACAATAATTTAATTATTAACATCCTTCTAATAAGTTGTTTGTTTTCCATATTCTTGTAAGAAAAACAAATTTAACATATAACAAAAATGTTTGCACATATTATTTAAGTACAATATATATCAAATGATACTTTGAAATTGAAATTCAAATGTACTAATAAATAAAATCTGAATGTTAGATATATAATCATCATCAGTGCATTTTGTTCATTAATTTTCCACCTATATTACTTCAATATTTTAATATCTGATATTTTTTATTTAGTTAACAGGATAATAAATTTGCAATCAATATTAAAAATTAATCCATTTCACTAATATTTATCTTAAATCTTCATATTTTAGTCATAAGTTAGAATCTATAAGATATCACTACTTACATTATATAGAAAATAAGCACATATATAAATTAAATACTTTAAATAGAAGCTAAATAATATTTTATTCTGATGAATATATAAAATAAAAAGTATTCAGAATTATAAAATATATTATATTTTATTATTTTGAATACACACTATAGAAATTTCTGATTGAAATTTATTCAAAAATTTGCCTGTATAAAAATATCTATTAATGATAATTTATTATTATTTAATATATATAGCTTTTATTTTTTGTTTAATATTTTATCAAAACTAACGATTAAACCACTATTTTTATTTAATATGTAACACTTTTAACTAGTTTATTGTTAACATTTTTCCTTTGAATTCTGGTAGAATTTAAAAAGATTTTTTTTTAGATTGGGGTTGTTCAATAGTGGGTAATGACTTTTTAGCAGAATTCAAGAATTTTTGTATTATCAAAGGACAGGATAAATGTTATGAATGACACTGCCATTAAAATGAGTAATTTTAATTTTCTATTACTAACCAGTAAGCATATTGCCTCTACAATATGCTTCAACTATATGATCTCAAATTATGCTTTCACACTTTCCTTTGGCATTAATACTCACTTTTAGAAGTATTCAAAATTTGGAGATTGCAGGTCAATGATATTTCTAAATCCCTTACTTCTTTCCTTCAAGGGATTCTTAGACATATTTAAAGTTAGGTTTAGTTTCCTACTAACCTCCCAGTTTTTCTATCATACTTTGACTTGTATGAATGTTTAATATAAAACAATCCAAAACAATATTTTCTTCATATAACAAAACAAGCAGATTGGAACAATATAGATAACACAAACATGCAAAGTTTATAAATTTATAAATATTATATATTCACAAAAGTATTAATAAATTTTATGAATTCTTCCTTAGATGTAAAAATAAAATTCTTTAATATACCTCAGTCTCTTAGTACTGTGTTGAATAGAAGGGGCTCTTTTTTTCAATCAAACTCTCATACAAAAAAAAATATGTATCCTCTTATTTTTTCCCTTCAGCATTGAATTTTTTACCCAAAATAACTTAAAAATAATGATTTAAGCTAAAAATTTATGAGAAATAGATAGATAAATTGTCAATTACAAATAGGTTAATAAATAAAACAAGTGAAAATTCAAAATCAGAATCAAGGAATTAATATTATTAAAAGGAAACAAATAACAATCTATAAGTTCTAGACTTAAAAACTGATTTTAATGTATAAAAATCAAAATTAATATTACTAATTTAAATTATTCCAATGCTGACATTTTAATAGAATATAAAACTTACAAGCAAAAATATATTGACAATTAAAATAAAACACATACAAAGCCTTGTTCTGATGTATATACAACAACTTCATAGAGAGGTGGTCCAATTTGTTGAAGGAAAAAATCAACTCCTGGACGTTTTTTAAACCTCCATCCAGTTTGATACTATAATTAAAAGATTTGATATTTTTGAAAAATTTAAATATTTTCAATATTATGAATTTAATAAAAATTAATAATACTGTTAAAATTAAAACTAATGATTTATTAATCTTGCTATCAAACATATTGACAAAAATTCAATTTTTGTCTTTAAATTCATCATCAAATAACTGATTATAACCATATATAGGAATAATTTGCATATAGTATATAATAATATCTTCTGTCCATTCTATTCATATAGTGCCATCTTGATCATAATTCTTGAATTTTATTTTCAAGTCACATTTTTAAGTCTTAGGTTAAAAAGCACTAAATAGCAGTGGAGAATAATTCATAACTAACTTTATTCCGTTAAGAACAAACGTTTTCGGCCTTCATGGTGGCCATCATCAGGTTCACAAACTTAAGTTCGTACTGAGTTCTAGAACATTTTAAGAATTCTACAGAGTGTTCTAAAGTTTAAACATTTAAAAATATATTCTATAATTATACTAATTTAACTTAATAATATGCATAAAATAAATAAAGCTAATTATAAACAAAGACTAAAATAAAACTATAAGTATAAACAAAGACAAAATAAATATAGCTTAGGTTGTTATGATTATATGCGTAGGTAAATAGTTCTTATATATTACATAATATATTGACAATAAATATTAAAACATTGAAATATATTGACAATAAATAATAATAAAAAATAAAAAACTTGCAAGCCCTAAAAAAGTTTTTTCTTATACAGACTAATAATATGGATCGGTAGTTGCTTTGTCCCAGACTAGTAGTTCTTTACAGCATATTCCCATGGTTTTGGTATACCTATAAGCTTATCATTTATCAAGGGTTCAACATTCTGTCTTTTTGTCAACTCTAGTGCTTCTGCAACGTACATGTGTTCTTTTTTGTGAATTTTTCTAATCACTTTAGCTTCATTCCAAACAATCTCCATGTTGCTCACATAGGTTTCTTGCACTAGTGCTGTATTCAATTTACCTCTCCTGATGTCCCTTTCGTGTTCCTTTAATCTTTGTGCTAAAGTTCTGGAAGTCACACCTATATATGTTGAATTTGCATTGTTGCCAATGTTTCTCACAGGTATTTTGTATAAATCGGTTTTTCTTCGTTTCTTAAGGGGTCTTTCTCGTTCCTTATCGTGTTGTATACCGTTGGTGGTCTCCTGTATGCTGGCTTCTTATTCTGTTTTCTCAGTATTTCCTTTACACATCTGTAGTTTCTAAAGTTGCTAGGTATTGGAATAAAGGATCTGGATTCAAACTTATTTATAACCTCGCTCGTTGAGTTCATAACTACCTTGTCAATTCTAACCAAGTTCTTTTTTACTGAATCTAATACTCTTGATGAATGGTCTCCCGTACCCATGTTCAATTCCCATCTTATAAATATAGTCTATTTCTTTCTTTGCATCATCATCTTTCATTATTTTATGCATATTATTAAGTTAAATTAGTATAATTATAGAATATATTTTTAAATGTTTAAACTTTAGAACACTCTGTTGAATTCTTAAAATGTTCTAGAACTCAGTACGAGCTTAAGTTTGTGAACCTGATGATGGCCACCATGAAGGCCGAAAACGTTTGTTCTTAACGGAATAAAGTTAGTTATGAATTATTCTCCACTGCTATTTAGTGCTTTTTAACCTAAGAATTAATCAGAGTATAAGCAGGTATTACATAAATGAACATTTTTAAGTATATCATTTCATTAAATAAACGAATTGCTGCTTTAAAAATTAAAACAAAATACTCGTTTTAGATCAAAAAATATTAACAATATAAATATGAAACTGTTTTCTGACATATTTATGATTTATGACATAATTTTCTGATAAATTTCAAATTTTGAAATTTGTCAATCTTTTGAAATTTCAAACAAAATTTGAAAAAGTTATTCATATCAATGCTAAATTATAATGCAAGACAGATTTAATAGTTAAGTAATAATAATGGTGCAGACAGCTGTCAGTATAATACATAGAATTATATATGTTTTTGTTGATATTCTCATTTTATATCTAACTGTAATTTCTTAATATTTCTGAGTTTGATTATATTTCTACACTTATTACTGATATTGGTTTCTGTTATTAGCATTACAAATGCAATCATATCAGTTAATGAACAAAATTTTCAAAAACAGTTTTATTTCAATTTTTTACAATATATAAACATAACTGAAATGAAAGATCAGTGGAATTTAATATATGGACGTTTATTTTGAAAGTGGTGCAAGTCCATTTTCTGTTGTTTCGAGAAAATGAAAGGTTAGCATATTTGTCAATTAAAAAATATAGGTTAATTATGTCAACTCTGGCAATATTTCTACTAATTTATCAATATGTAATTTGATTATATAAATTCCTTTTAGGTGAATTTAACTAGAATAATGTATATTTATGGGCGGCAAATGGACTTACACCATTTTCATAATTAGACAAATATAAAAATCATTTAATTTCAATTTTGAAAAATCAAATATCACTTAAAATATATTTCATATTAATCCAATTTTTTTTACAATAATAACAAGAAATAAAATAGTAGTGGTATTTTTATTTTGAAAATTAATTATATTTATACATTGTTAAACTTAAGATATTGGTTTTATTTATTTATGCTCTTCATGTGGCAGTGTTTTGAAATATTCATGTTGCACAGGAGGTATATAAGGTAATAACTGCTCCATATCCTTATATTTTTCGTATGTATCGTGATACAAAGATGCCAGGGCGATTTTTTCAAATTTTGGTGGTCTTCCCCGACATGTAGGTGATAAATTTAAAGTTTACATCACTTTCATAATTATTTCAATTATAAAAATCATTTAATTTCAATTTTGAAAAATCTAATATCACTTAAAATATATTTCATATTAATCCAATTTTGTTTACAAATAATAACAAGAAATAAAATAGTAGTAGTATTTTTATTTTAAACGTTAATTATATTTATATATTGTTAAACTTAACATAAGATATTGGTATTATTTATTTATGCTCTTCATGTGGCAGTGTTTTGAAATATTCATGTTGCACAGGAGGTATATAAGGTAATAACTGCTCCATATCCTTATATTTTTCGTATGTAATAGGCCTGGTATCATGATACAAAGGCGCCAGGGTGATTTTTTTCAAATTTTGGCAGTCTTCCTCGACATGTAGGTGATAAATTTAAAGCCTTAAATTCCATGTCTTCCATTGATGTTTTATATAAAATAGTATACAGTGCACTTTTGCAAAACCTCATCCAACATATTTGCAACCAATTTACCTTTTCTCCAATAGTGTTTATTCTTATCTGATTTTTAATTGCATTTTGTAGATTTTTTGTTGAAATAAAATTCTCTTGTTTCATTTCATGTAAAATAAATTTATTATGTTGTCTAAAAAGAATTTCCTGTACACGCCACAGGATTATTATAACATCATAATAATCCTGTGGTGTGGACAGGAAATTCTTTTTTCGTAATGCCATTTCTATGATACCAAAATCTGCATCATTTGGATGATACGAATTCCTGAAGACTTCAGTAAAAATTTATGATCAATTACCTCAATGTTATTTTCCAAAGACTGGACAACCTTCAATCACATCAATGCCATTTGTAAATTTCGATTTTGCCCAGTACACATGTCACTATATGCAATAACATGACTTTGAGTCGTTACATTTTGTAAATGTCTCAGACAGCAAGAAGCTATTTCTTGCAATCCCTTGGAAGCAGTTGTTTTGTCCCATACATACATATTAACTTTATTGTTGTGGAAATTGTGAAATCCTTTGTTGAAAACATACATATTTCGCTTATAATATGCGATTGAAACAGATAATTTTGGATAGGGTAAGGCTTTTTGTAAATCAAAAGAAAAGGCAAAGTATTTTTCGGGATTTTTTGATGCCAGAATTTTATCTTCTTGTAAAGCTTCTCTTGCTATTTCAGCATCTTTCAGATGAACATCATGGCTTTGTACAAGAATTGTTTTTTCTTCGTCATCAGTTATTGTCTGAATTTTCATGTCCAAGAAATCGCATTTTGCACAGGTATCTTTATGTGGCAAATGGAACTGTAACTTGAAATCTCGTTTAAAGATTTTCCTGTATGTCCATTCATTAACTGAAGTCAAGTTATTTTCCTTATATTTTTCTAGGTACAAATTAAACATTTTTCTTGTGTTTAATTCAGGATTCAAAAACATCCGTTTCGATTTTGGGTTTGAGTATAATGACTTTCAAATGCTGGAAAACTTTTTATGTGTTTTATCACTGTATCTGTCACTAGTTCACTAGTTCTTTTGCAAGAGCCATCCATTTGTCCATGCATGTCTTTCGGAATATTATCAAGTGCTTTTAAGACACAATCAATTCATCCAGTAGATATATTGAAAGTATTGAAATGAAAAACTTCTTACATATTAAAATGTTACCACGAGAAGTGACCAGGTAAAATTTATAAGCATAAGCCCTCAAAGTACCCATATAATTTCTTGGCCTTCTTCTGTTTACAGTTTTACATTGAACATTACAATAGAGAAATATGTTTTGCTTATTAAAATCACCTATATTCCAGAATTGATCAAAAATTGAAGAGTGTGATCTGAAAACACGTTAAGTCCATTTTTGTTAATTCTTCTCAGTAAAATCTTGAAATTAGTCATCATTAGTTTTTAAATACACAATGACTAAATATGATGGTGTTAATAGAAACTTGATAAGTCCGAAGGACTGAACGTGTTTTCAAATTACACATTTCAATTACAATTCAATCTTCATTAGAGGAAAAACTAAATTTATTTTGATTTAAATATTCAAATATAGTCGATTCCCAGTATTCGAAGATTTCCTATTCACATATTCGATTATTCCCGAAAATTTATTTATAACCACAGCTGATTTAAAGACTATGATATCAGGTGTGATTTTTCTAAGTGTACAAACTATAGATACTTCAGATTGATTTTATGAAAATTAAGTTTACTTACTGATAAATTAGACAAATGGTATATGATAACCACTTTGATATTTGTTTGAAATAAATAAATGACAATCACTGGCTTTTTTTTACATATTTTACACCCCTTTCCAATCAGTGGGGCCCGTTCCAACCCACCCCCGTGGAGGGGGGCGGATGGTGAAGAACGAGGATCGCCGAGCCGGGCCCAGCACCCCGAAAAACTTTTCAGGAGGTACCAGACCCGAGACGCGAACCCGGGTCCTCCTGCGTGGCACGCCGACAGCGTTACCACTCGGCCATCCGTCTGCCTCTATGATATATTAATGTTAAAGAATTTTTATCCTTTATTATTATTGATAGATAAGTAAATAAACTTTAATGCAGATAAACTATCATCTTAGACACCATCAGTGAAGAAACGTTATTTACATAATATGTCGTTAAAACCAGATGAGTAGAAAATTCAAAATGGCGGCTGGATCTCTGCGCCATTTTGAATTTTCCAATTTCGTCTATGATATATTAATGTTAAAGAATTTTTATTCTTTATTATTATTGATAGATAAGTAAATAAACTTTAATGCAAATAAACTATCATCTTAGACACCATCAGTGAAGAAAAGCTATTTACATAATATGTCGTTAAAACCAGGTGAGTAGAAAATTCAAAATGGCGGCTGGATCTCTGCGCCATTTTGAATTTTCCAATTTCGAAACATCCGACGGAGTTTCTGCTACAAAATCAGTTGTACTGTATTGTATAGTGAGTTTAAATTTCTTTATGGTCGGCCGGATTGGCCGCGTGGAAACGTTTTCGGCTTTCCACTCTGGAGGACCCTGTTGGAGTCTCATGTCCACACCTTGAATATATTTATCATGGGGCCCGGTCCGTCCTTCACAATCCAGCTGACCCCTCCGCAGGATTGGGCAGTCTGTAAGGAAGTCCCCTAGCACAATATAATGTGCGAGCAATAAAGTACACAACTCAAGCATTGTCGAGAAAATCACACGAGAAGTTTCGTACTGAGATCATATATTCTAAAATTTAATTATGTTTTCAAATGTTGCAGTAACACAAGTGATTGAAGTTTGGCTTTCATAATTGAATGATCACAGGTTCAATTCTTAGCTTTGGCATTTTTTTTATTTTCGTTTTATTTATTTTATTATTATTATGTTTATCTTACATTGTTTTATATAAATACAGTTATTTATATAGTTTTTATTTGTTTTAAATATTTTATATATGTTTATATCAACGATGATTTATATATATTTTTGTCAACAGATGTCGCCACTTTAATATTCTGTAAAAATACTTCCTGATTGTAATATTAGTGTGTGCACTCCTCTAATATTACTATCAGAAAAACTATTCCGAATGACTTTCGTCAATAAAGTCTTTAATAATCATTGAATGTAATAAAAACCAATGTTTATCAAAATCAGTTCCATGAGGTTGAAGTTAATCCACAATTAACAATCGATAGACCTATAGTCCAGTTAAGAAGTCGAAGATGTATGATTTAATTTTATTCGAAACAAAAATAAAATTAGTGAATCTAGCTAAAAATCTTCTCACTTGGAATCTGTGCACTCGCCAGAGTAAAGGTTCTCGTAAATTATTAAAGAAAGATGATTTGAAGAGATGAGAAAAAAAATCAAAATTGGAGAAACATTTGCCAATAAATATGCCATTATCGATAATTACTATTATAAGTTAGTATTAATAGTTAATAATTAAAGTTAGTATTTTTATACAGTAGAATGGAAAGTAGCATCATCTATTGACAAAAAAATACATATACATAAAATATTTAATATACTGTATATATACATAATATATATTAAATATTTTATACATAAAATATTTAAAACAAATAAAAAAGATAAATAATTGTATTTAAATAAAACAATGTAAGAAAAAATAATAAAAATAAAATAAATAGAACCGGTTAGAGCAGTAAGAAGATAAATATTATAGTACTTTAAATTATTGAGGAATATGGGTGGAATCAGAGTCGGAATTTTAAACTGCCCAGAGTCAGGAGTCGAAGTTGATCTTACAAATTTTAGTGAGTTGGAGTCAGAGTCAGATTTTTTTAAAAGGTGAAGTCTGAGTTGGATCATTTGCCATTTGATTCTGCAACCCTGGATTGCAGAGTTGGAGATTTTTGGGTGGAGTTGGATTTTTAAACTGCCCGGAATCAAAGTCGGACCTTACAAATTTTAGGGAGTCAGATTTAAAGTTGGATTTTTTTAAAAGGTGGAGTCAGAGTCGGATCATTTGCCGTCCGACTCTGACTCCAACCCTGGTACATAGTGCTTCAAGGATGACAGATGAAAATGAGAGTACAGGATAAGAATTCACAGGAAGCTGATTTCTTTGATGACAGAATTGA
This sequence comes from Olivierus martensii, assembly GCA_000484575.1. NCBI lineage: Eukaryota > Metazoa > Arthropoda > Arachnida > Scorpiones > Buthidae > Olivierus > Olivierus martensii. The sequence goes on from AYEL01084670.1 coordinate 12,617, forward strand.
AAAATCATTCTCAGATATGACAAATGTCTAAATTCAAATGGTGAATATGTAAAATAGTAATTTAAATATGTAAATGTTTTTTTATATACAATAAATATTTTTTATGATAATTTTTGTAATTTTTATACCCAATTAGAAATTACTTTATGAATGGCCCTCATATATAAATACACACATATAAATACAGGTAGTCTTTGATTTATGATTACCTTCATTTATGATCAACTTATACTTATGATGGCAATGTCATCAATAAATTATGCTATTGGTCAATGCAGTTGATTTGGATTTGATTCTTGGATCCAATGGTTTGATATATGGAAAGCATCTTTTTTTGTGTCTGATTCTTAAATTTTGTGTTCTTTATGTTTATTACGATAATATATAGTAACTTAGTAAAATTTAGTTGTGAAAAATCCATAAATTTTGGGCATTTCCAACTTACTCTGTCTTAAGCTGAGGAATATTTATATCCGTACTACATATATTGAAACTATAAAAATGATTGCTACTATTTTTAAATCATGAATTATGATTTCCATTCAACTTTTAAGAATCAGAATAAAAAAACATGTATTTAATTTGATGTTTCTTTAATTTAGGATATTTCTAACAGTACCTAAGAACATTTTTTTTCATTTATTAAGTTCCATCTTTATTTATTTATATAAACAAAAAATTATTATTTAATATTTATATACTTATAACTCAATAATAAATAATTTGCATAGAAGGAACAAAAAGAAAAAAAAAATTGAGAAGCAGCCAAGCAAATTATTTTCAATTAAAAAATATATAAATGTACCTTATCATAATAAAGTAATTCCTTATATGAGCGTAAAATATAAGCTTTCCATATTGGCACTAAATTAAAAATAGGAAGGTTAATATAGATATAGACATAATGTATATTTAAAGCATATATTAATCTGCAAATTTACTTACTTTCTGTGAATTCATCATCAATCTGCAAAAATAATAAATCATAAATATGTTTCATATTATTAGCAATTAAATGGGTCAACATTTTAATAAATAAAATTATAGTTCCATTCATTTTAAAGTGATGACAAAAAATTTCAGCTAGTTAAGCCAAAATAAAATAATTAAAAAGTCAAAGAATTTATTACAGATATTTATTCGATTTAAAAAATGCATTTTGGATTGTTTAAATTTCAATTGTAAAATCTAGCAATATACTAAATATGGTCTTTAGAGATTACTCTAGTTCTATAACAAAACAAAACTCTCTTTAAAAAAAATAATGTTAAAACTTTTAAATTTTAATCTTTTTTAAAATAGTGTTAATTTAAGAAATATTAAAATACGTTAATCTTTAATAATAAAATCTAAAATTTGTAATAGTTTATTGTTTTTTACATAAATTACTGTATTTAAATACAGGACAAATATTAGTACCTTTGAAATTTTTACAATAAAATGAATTTATATAATAAATCCTTAATGAAAGTTTTTCTGTATCTCATTCTGCTTAATCAGCCATGCATCAACAATACCTTAAATTTTAGAGGGGAAAAATTTGAAAATCACCTTATATACTTTATAAAATGATCTTTCTGTTCACACATTAAGTTTTCAAGTATTATTAAAATTATATTAAATTTTATATTTTTATCTGTAAAAGCTATTGAAAAATAAATTGCATAGAATTATTATAAAAATAAAAAAGATACAAAACTTTTAATTCCATAAAAAATTTATTGTGCTAATAAAGTATTGTTAGCAATAAAATAAGTTTTCTCAACTTTCTTTTGAACAAATCAAATATAGTAAAACCTATCTAAGCTGGATACTGTGCAAACCAGACACCTGCGCAACATGGAAAATATTTTTATTCCCAAACAACTTCCATAGAAATATCAAAGAAAATATCTGTATAACATGGAAGCTGTCTAGCATGGAAATTAGAAAGTATTTTAAAATTTCACCAAATGAAGAAAAACCTGTATAAGATGGAAAAATAATAATTTTTTTTTTTCCCATCTTATAAAGGAAAAAGTATTTTGAATTTGAAATTATTGGTCAACATGAACAAGAAAAGGAAGAATTTTCTGAAGAAGTATTGTACCTTGATGAAATTCAGACATTTATAAGACAGTTTGAAAACATTAATATGCAGGTAAATGCTGAAGAATATATGTCAACATTAATAAAAAATTTTTAATAGAGGCAGATTATCAAACTATGAGTGATTTGATCCAGTCAAGAAGAGAAAAATTCTATAAATGAAGAAGATGGCAATGAAAAAAGAGTTGGAAAGAGACTTTCCAGAAACAGAAAAAAAAGAGATTTTGCTAATGCTATGAATAAATTGGCTGTGTTAGAATAATTTTCTGAACATCTCAGTTGTATGCAAATTACTGAAAAACATTTGCAAATACATTCAATGATGAAAAGAGAAGCATGTTTAAGTAAACATGCAAAACAAAAAACTTTCTGACAAAAATATGGAAGTGGAAAGAAACTTGTAATTTTTGTACTTAAAGTGAAATTTTGAAATAAAACTTGTAGTTCAGTCTTACTAGTTGAATGTTTTTCTAATACAGCATTATATGTCCAGTTTATTTGCTTTTCAAAAATACCATCTGCATTTTATTATATAGGCTAATACAGTAATTTTGTGCTGTATTTTATTTATATATTACCAAAATATGTACTGTTGCAATATCAATGTATTGTAAATGCATTGAAATTTTTTTTTTTATGCCAGAGTGAAACCTGTATAAGCTGGAAAACTGTCCAAGGCAGAAAAATTTTCTGGTTCTTTTATTTTATTTGCTAAAGGAAAGATTTCATTGGAAGTTAGAGAGTTAGTCTTCTAGCTAAAAAGGATGAACCAATTGTTGCATTAAAGATATATATATATGTATCTTGAACTTTCAAGGGAGTCATGAAGAAACACAAGTAATCCAAAAAGCATTTTAAGCAGGAAAACAGCAATTTATTATTAGTAAATAAATATATTTATTATAATGCAGTTCATCCTCAATTTATGAAAAAATTACATTGTTATAAAATTATGAAATTTGAATCTTTATATATTTTGTTACTATTATACATAGTTTATATGAATTTCTATGCATTTCTAGAAGTTTCTGTAAATAGAACAAAAGAGACTGAGTGCGTAATATTTTTATTTCTATAATAGTAATTCATTCTATAGTAACTTTACCTCAAATTATGAAGTTTTGATTATGAACCAATATAGTGGAATCTAATCCTAGTGTAAATTAAGGGTTACCTATGTAATGTGGTAATGTTTTTATACTACTATTGCCAAAAACATATATCTTTATAAAATTGCATCCAATTTTTTCATATGAATGTTTAGTTCAATAGAAATATCAATTCTCAATTTTCATCATGTATTTAGGAAAGTTTTAACTTTAATATTATAGGCTGAAATGAAAACAGTGGAAAAATTAAATATACAATAACTATTTCAATATGATAGATTTTCTAATGAAATAGTGGAAATTAAAATATTTGACTATTTTCAAAAAAAATTTCACTAAATCTCAATTATTCTCATCCTACCTGTTTCAAATTATATAAACAACTAAAAATTATATATATTTAACAGATAAGAATTCAATTTAAAAATAACTTTATTAATTTTGTTTTTAACAATAATTGAGTAAATTTTTGTTCTAATTTTTTAGCAATTCCAATAATTGAATTAATTTCATTAATATAGGATTTAACAAGTTTATTCACTTATTAATGTTATCACTTCATATTCATTTGAACTTTTTTGAATTATTATATAATTTACATTTGTTATGCAAGAAATATGAAAATTAATTGTAATCAGCATAGAAAATCACTTACCAAATTTCCATCAGGATCTCGTTTTGGTGAACCTAAATTACATAAAATAATTAAAATTAATATATAATCATAAAATTTTTATAATTATCATAATATATAATAAGAGAATTAATTTTAAGAGTGTATAAAAATTTGAGATTTATAATTTTGAAATGTTAAAATTTTTGAAATGCAATAAAATATTAATATAATATGCAATTAAATATATTATTTTCAATTTAACAAAAAATTATAAATAATTAATCTGGTTTAAAATTGAAATATTCTACTAAAGTACATTAAAGTTATAATCAAAAATAGCTTATAGAACAATAAGTTTCTTATTATGGGCTAAATAATAAACATGTGCAAATATTTTGAAATTCAAGTTTCAAATTTAAAAATTGCAAGTGAATTTTAAAATGTAAAACTATAAACTCACAAAATCTAAATTTTCCTTTTTAATAAAAGGAAAATTATTTAATTAGATTTTCAAGATATTATTATTCATTTACATGAATGATAAGGTAGCTACATTTTTTATCAATTTTTATCTTTCTTTTTTTAACTAGTCTATATAAATCTAATTGCAGCATAATTTCAATTCTCAAATTTATGAATTTCAGTTGGAATATTAACAAATAACATATTAATTTTAAAATTCAATTGTTTGGAAAATACATATTACTCTGAATTATAAAATGCCACAAATTTGAAAAGAAATTTTAAAACATATTGAAACTTATAAAAAATCATTACTTTTAAAACATTTTCAATTTTATCTTCAAGAAAATTCATATTATATGAAGATCAAAAGGATAATTAATAATTTAAATATACATGTGCAAGATTAAGCTATAATTATAAAAGTATTAAGAACAATGGAATGACAAAAATATATGCAATAGATAATAAAGATAAAATACATAAAACTGAGTATAATAAAAGCTGGTAATTTTAATAATAAAAATAATAAACTGAGCATAATAAAAAAAAAAAAATATTCTAATTTACACATATCTTAAGATGTAACATTTGTAAAATCAAATTATTGTTAGTTTTAGTTTCCAAACTTTTTAAGTCTTGTAAATTATTTTTTCAATTTATATTACTTATAATTTACTAACTATATATGGTTAATTTGTTCAAAAAAATTCAACATAAAGTGAAAAACCACATAAATCTAGCAATGCTATAATTTGATATAGAATAGGCACGTTAGCAAACAGAATAGTCAAATAAAATTTATGAACCTACTTTAACCATAGATAAGAAAATTTAAGGCTATAAGTGATATTTTTGGAAAAAAATAATTATTTATTGAATTTTCAATTAGCATTTTTTGGAAATTTAACAAAAATTAAAAGATTTGCATATCCATATATCTCTGAAACTGCATGAGTCAAAACTGTGTAAATTGGGAACCTATTATATATTCTAATAAAAGTTGAAAAGTTTTATACATTTTTAAAATCAAATAAATATCAGACAACAAACTTTTTAGACTTAGGCTCAATTTACATTATTGAGCTGCTCATGATTCAATCTCTCTCTGCTCTCAGTCTAGTCAAAGATTTCTGAATTGTTTGTAATGAGCCTGTTCATACTATGGGTAACAGTTGAGTCTCATCCAATCATGCTCTAATCAAGATTGATTAAAGAGAATATTTTCCCAGAGCATAACTAAACTTGTCTGGACTTATTCTGATACTGTAAAGTGCCTTCTTTGTTCAATCAACAATCATTCAAGTGCTTTTATTGTTTTAAAAGTTTAAGAAAACTTATATATGCTATGAATGATGGAAAAACCTATATGAAAACCACATAAATCCATAAAGTTTAAGTGAAAAAGGTATGTTTATAAATTATTATTAATTAATAACAAAAACAGCACCAAGGGAGGAACAAGAATCATATATGTAAATAATTATTATTTATATATGAGGATAAATAATAATAATATTAATTATTATTATTATTTAGTCTCGAGTTTATCTATATACAAATCGTGAAATTAATAATAATAATCATTTTATCATTTTAGATGAAATGCTCATTGAATTGGTCACAAACAAACCAGGTTTATATAACTTACAATCATGATATTATAATATAATAATTATATGAAAATCCATTTGAAAATGTTTTATGAATTTATCTTCATTATCTATTAAATGAGGATACACGATATAATATTTTTCTTCAAGTTTTCTTTGCATTAAACTTGAATGTACCATATCCTTCTTTTTATCTTTTTTTGTTTTAATATTTTTTTCCTCATCAAGAGGAAATTGATAACTCCTCAGATGAAAAATTTTAATGTAATAATTGCTAACTCCTCACATAAATATTTTCTACAGTATACAAACAACTATGTCCAACTTGGTGACCGATTTCAGACTTAATAATGAATGAATATGTAAACACATCATAAAATGACTGGACTGTGAACAGAAAAAGATCGAATCATGAGTATCATGATAATGTGGATTGCACCTTAAACTTCAAAGGAAAATAACCAAATAGATCCTAATTCTGCCTAAATAACCCTTGATTATAATGGAACTTTAATAATTTCAAATAATTTGACTAATGCTAGTGTTATCTTCGAATTATGAAATAAATTAATAATTAAAATAAGAAATGGTGTCATCTGTAAATTAATAATTAAATATATATAATATTTAACCAATTTATCAGAAGAAAAACTTGCCTCATCCTGGGATCAAACAGAGGATTTTAAACATTAGTCTAAATTATTTGAAATTACAAAAGGCGCCTTCTTAACCAGCCTCGGTTCAACTGGCCGTTGAGCTAACAAAATGACTCATACAGCAGTCACCACCTGTCACGACGTGTTTGTCTCTACCCTCCAGGTATTTATTAATTGCTCTATTTATTTGAACAGTGGACGTTATTATTGCTTTGTGCAAGCAGTGTATATGATTATTTCTACTCAGTTACTGTAATTCAGTTTGTGAAAAAATTTTCATTGGAAAAATGAGTGAGTTTGCTTAAATTAAAATATAGTGATTCAGTGTGTATTAGTGTTCTGTGATTTTTTTCCTGCTTATCTTGTGATGTATGTATTGTATTCCATATACTGTATACTGTATATGTAATTCGGTTTAACTGGCCATTTCGTTATCTGGCCAAGGGTTCAGTCCCATGGTGGCCAGTTAACAAGGCACTTTCTGTATTAAAATCCATTATAATTAAGAGTTATTAAGACAGAATAAGGATCTATTTGATTATTTAATATGGGACAAACTTATATAGAAGTTTTTACAGATATTTCTTTGTCATCATCATTATTATCTCTATTTTTTATCCACTGTTGGATACCTCCAATGGGAACCAATTACTTTTTGTCATCTCTCCATCATTTGTATTTCCTGCCAAGATGTCTTTTCCTTTAACATCTTGTCCATCAGTTATCAGTATATCTTGCAATGCCCAACAGCACTTACTGCTTCTAATTGCTATTGTCTTCTACTTTACTTTATTGTCTTATCCATGTGTTAGTCTTACAGTTGCTCCTAATGAATCCTTATATTTATTTTCTGTGTTTCTTTGGGTTGTTGCTAGTTCTTGTTCCATTTTCTATGTAAGAGTACATGTTTCACAACCATATTCATTACTAATATGTATATGTTAAAGATTTTCCATTTAAAAAAGGTAATATCCTGTTGTCTCTTAGGAAATTTCTATATCAGCTGCAAGCAATCATCCAAACTGCATTTTATGATGAATTTCTCTCATCTGTTCTCCTTGTGTTGTGATTATTTGTCTTAATTACTTGTATTCTTTGATTCATTCAATTGCCTGATTACTGTTTGTCATTCAGTGAATTAATCAATTCAGTGAACCAACCGATTGTTCTATCATTATTGGTTGTGGATTTACTTCATGTTTTCTGTAGTTCATTCAATGTTTAGACCAGTGGTTCTCAACCTTTATTTCCCCAGGCCACATGCATTTGTTTGCTACATTAAGCGGGCTGCAACATGCTATATCAGCAGTTGGAAACCAGTTGGTGTCATGTGAAAAAAATTTTATGAGTTCATTAGGAAGGATTTAGCAAATAAGGAAAATTCTAATTTTTAAACATTTAAAAAAAATTTAATATCAATTTTTATTTTATTTTTTGCATGTAGGAGAAGAATTCCACACTTTCATTAATTTCATGACTATGCGTTCTGGGCCACAGGTTGAGAATGGCTGGTTTAGACAAACAACATTATGTTGTCTGCAACTACGAGATGATTGACATACTCTATATTAATGTTTATTCCTTTGTGTTCCTATCCATTTATTCATTGGAATATTTCTTCTAGGGAAGCTATGAACATTTTCAATGAGATGTTGTCTCCTTGTTTTATTATTTTCCTACTATCTTTGTGTAGTCACAATACAGCTGCTGCTTCCTCACAGATGTTATATACGTTTTATATACCAATGATTTATTCCATAGTTTCTTAAAACCATTAGTATTGCTCCTATAGATATTGAGTTAAATGCTTTTTCATAGTCTATGAATGCTATATAGCATAGAATGTGATATTCTTTATATTTTTCTTTCAGTTGGTTGATTGTATATGATCCATTGTTGAACAGCCTTTCCAGAGTCCAGTTTATTCTCTTGGTTGGTTCAAATCCAGTATCTGTTACAATCTTCTTGTGAAGATGTTTCTGAATATTTTGTATATTGTCAACAGTAGACTAAAGGCTTGTACTTGTAGTTTCTCAGATCTGCTTTATCCTTTTTATGTACTTGCAATATGACTGCATTTTTCCAACTGTTCAGTATCTGTTCTGTTGCATGTAGTCAGAGAATATCCTATAAAATTACTTGCATTCTAATATTCCTTCTTTTAGGAGTTTGATTGGATGTTGTTTTCTAGGTCTTTTCCACACTTCATCATCTTAGTCTTTTCTACTTTTGTGGAAGTATTTCTGAATATCTTCTGTGTTTGCTGGTTTTAGTCCTGTTTGTCTCAATTAATATCCTGGTTTATATAATTCATCATAGAAGATGGCTTTTTTTCCACTATACTGTTTCTATTGCTGATAAATTCTTTATCATCTTCTTTGAATGGCATTAGGTGGTGTTAAACAATTATTATGTTGCTAATTGGAAGTTATTGCTGTTCTCAATGATTGATTAAAATTCAATACAAAGAAAAAAGTTTTTATATTAAATTTTTCCACTTGATTTGGTGACACATCCTAATCTGAAATAAATTTTTTATCTTCTTTATGAAAAACTGATGTTGTTCTCTGATTTTTTCAGCCAAAAAAAAATTCAACTGAATACTGTTCAAGATAAAACAGTTTTAATTTACTTTATAGATGTTCTCAGTGATACAAGATGTATTTTGGATGCATTCAATAAATAAATATCACCTCATCAGTTATCTGTCTAGGAGTTTACAAATCCAAAAAATTGCATAATAAAACAAGCACAGACAAATTCATTCCATATATATATATAATCATGAAATACAAAATGTGAATAATCAGAAATAAAACATTACATATAATAATGATAAGCAATGCCAAATGCCAAACAGTTTTTGATTGTTACCAAGAACATGAATATTTAGTTTATTACAACTTTTGCATTTAATTTTCATGAAAATTAAATTACATAGTCTTGTATTCAGTCACTAAAAGAATCAGTAAAATCTGTAAATAGTAACACAAACTTCAATCTATAATAATCATCCAATAAATGTATACTTAGTAAATAAAGTACAAACTTGTCATTATTTCTTATAATTTTATTTATTCTCTTTTCAAACAGAATCCTTCAATTAATTTATAAGTTCTTTCAATGTTTTAAATATTTTGATTTAATCAGTAGCAGGTGTACACTTTTCTTACCTACTTCTTGTCATGAAACATCAACTTGATATAAATTATTAATAAAATTAATTTATATGTTAATCAGACATATTATCTGATGAAATTTTTTTTTTTGAATCTTTAAGATGTTTTCTGCTGAATGCAAAAATTCCTGTATATTTTGTTTTTTCCTTTAATCTTTATTTTCTAATCTGATCCCAATTAATAATAAAAACAGAATATTGTATTTCAACTCATAAAAATATTTGAAATTCAACAATGAAGTGCTGACTGTTGCAGAAGCTAAATTATCTTTGCAGCTAAATAATTAGGAGTGATATTTGTCTATCACAAATGATAACAAAGGAGAGATTTGGCTTATTGCACCTAGCTTGAAAATCGTAAGCATATTTTGGTTGTAAACAATGATGGTTGATTCTAAAAATATCATATGTATCTAAATATATGGAGAAGTGTTTGATTGTTTTCTATTCTATGATATATTTTTAATTCTGTGTTACAATACTTTTGACCAGTCTTTTTTTTTTTAATTTTAATTATTTTTTGCTTTGTTGCATAAATTGTAAATAAAACAACTATCTTGATACAAAGTTGCTTTCTTTTCTAAGCAATAACAATTCAAGTATTCTATCTTTATTTTGTTAGACTAATATAACAGGTATACTATGAATTTCATGATATGAAACTGATGGCATTTTAGAATTCATGTGCATAGGTTATTTCTGATTGTATAAAAAAGCTTATATTTGTATTGTTTATCAGGAAAACAAGGGTCTTTGTTCTTAATTTCCAATTTGTTGTCTTTATTTATCATGCATTTAACTTTTATTTATTGTATTTTAATTATTTTTATAATATATCTACATTTATAAATATCATAGTAGAAAAGGTTGATATGTAATATACATATATTGAGATTAATTATCTATAATGAATATTAAATATAAGATAAGATAGCTTTTCAGAATTTCCTATGAAATGATTAGAAAAGAAATATCCAATAAAATCCTTTTTTAAATTTAGAAAGAATTTACTATTAACAAACTTCAATCATCTGAAATTTTTCTGATTGTCTAAAACTTATTTGAATTCTTTCCTATTATAAATATTTTTCTTTCATAAAAAGTGAATAAACTATAGTAAACTAGAATTGATTCTATATATTAATACTTTGATATTAAAAACTACATTATTTTTATTTTATATATGATTAAGACAGTTTAATTATACATACAAGTAGAATAAATTAATTAAATTAGGCTTTAAAAACTAAAAAAAAAATTAATTAACAATAAATTGTAAATATCAAATGCTTCACTACAAAACAAAAATAATTGATCATCTTGATATTGCAGATGACTTAGGGTAAACATGATAAGTTATTTTCAGAAACTAGTAATCTCTATTATGCAAATGCCAAACTACATAAATAGTCAAACAGTAAGAAATTATTACATGGCATTTTATTAAAAAAACGATGGCATCAAAGCATAATTGGTTCTGTATATCTGATGGCCATTAGTAAGTTAGAAATTTTTTAAATTTTGTAATCAATTTAATTTTAAATATTCAGAGTTGTATAAAACTGATTCAGCATGACTATTGTCAGATAAACTGTTAATAAGATTTATGAACGTTTATGTCATATTATACTACTTGTGCATGTATCTTGATTACTTTATTTCTTTTAATGAGACTAAAAAGAATGATTAATTTTTATGCAAGACCATTTTCGGAGATACTACACACTATTTGCCCGATTTAGAGGCTTGATTATAGGTGTTCAAGAATATTATAACAGTTACAGTAAATCAAAATAGTTAAAAACATTGAAGGGACCTGTGAATAAATAAATTCATGAATTTTACCACAGTTACAAATGATATATAAATATAAGCTGTTTATTAATTCAAATTATTAATAAACAATCTAAAAATGTTATGAGATTTTGTACTTACCCCATTCATAAATTAAAAATGCTGTGACTCCAGTAAATATTGTCCCAAAAATAATAAATGTTAGTTTCATGGCTTTTTTAGAAAAGTCCTTTTTTCCATCATCGTCTTTTTTACGTGTCTCTTCTTTAGAATACAGTTCGGTGGTAGATACATTTATAGGATTTTTAACTTCGCTAGATAAAGTTCTCAAAACAACTATGGAATTCGTTAATCGTTTTATACTAGCTAGCCTACGACATAATGAGAACTGGGAAGCAAATCTGGTTCTGGTAATTAAATTAAAATGGTCTAAGTGTAAACATCGACAAGCACACAATCTTCCAAACATGACGGCCGCCATTTTAATTCGATTCAAGCGACCTCTGCATGCACATTACTTCTTTTCCAATTATTATTGCATTCTTCTTCTAATATGAAGACTGTTGTTGTTCTAATAAATTAATTACAATATCAAATATTTTTCTTTAAACAAATGATTAGATTATTAATTTGTCTGAATAATAGAGTGAAATTCTCAGGTCGAATGGCCGAGTAGTAACTGTGAACATGCTGACGTGCCACCTTCCTTGAGTGCTACGAGAAGGACTTCGATCCAGTATCTCCTGAAAAGTTTATTCGTGGTTCCGGGCCCGGCCCGTGATTCCCATCCTTCATCATCCGGCCCCTTCCATGGTATGGGTGAAGCCCATAGTTGGAACTGGTCTTTCCCGTTAGTAATCTCACTGTTTGGAAAGGGGCATAAAAATGCAAAAAAATAGAGTTAAAAATCTATTGAAATAAAATGAAAAATCAATCTGCTAAATATTCCAAAATAATCGATATACTCGCGTTTTTACGAACTATATAGCTGATCCTAAAAAGTCCCTAATGTTAATTAATGCAATTCCCATTTAGGAATGGCATTAATTAACATTTTAGTCCAAAATTTCATAACATTTTTATTCCCTTTCGATTTTACGAATTTTTTTGAAGATCCATACGAATTCGTAAAATCGAGAATCCATTGTATCATTCATCATCCATGTCATTCACAGTACCTAATATAATTGAAGAAATGAACAAACCAAACGAAGTGAACAATACATCACATGAATAAGTTGGATTTTCATAGGAAAGACCTAATTCTGAAAGACATTGCATATCTAATATATTAAATAGAAGTTAATAAAATATGCATACATGTCTAATATAATTAGAAAAAATTTTCAGTCAAGATTGGCGTGCAATAAATAAAATGTTTAAATAGTGATTTAATTATTATTAAATTCGTTTTTTGAAGTTTCTATAATAACGACAAATTCACATATTTTAACTGTTTTCCGATAAAAATTAATGTGATATTTGTGTGTCGGATAGCCTATAAAATCGGAAGAAACATAATAGAACTCCTCTCTCGAGAGCCCTGAAATATGCCGAGAAAATCAGTATATTCTCATTATGGGTCAGGGCTTTAAGAGAGACGTCTATTACGTTTCTCCGGTTTTATAGGCTGGTATATCATTCTTTATTCTTTCACTTCCATTAGATCAATGCTGTGGAATGGATCAATAGAGAAGCCGCTCTAGGACACCTAAGGACAATTTTAAAAAAGAAAATGTTATATTTTTGAAATCAAATACAGTAGGTGATCGGTTAAGGAACGTAATCCATTCAAAGATAATGTTCGGTATCCGAACTGTTCGTTAACCGATCATCGATTAGGTTTTTATGGGAATTTGATTGATTTGTTCTGGAGACCCAAAAAAATAAATAAAAAATTATGTAATTTCTTACTACGTTTATTTATATGTAATAACAATAAAATAAACATACATAGTCTTCCTTTTTCATCTATTATGTTTATTTTCCGTTAAAGAATCTGTCCAGTGTCGATTGCTTTTGTCTCTTCGATTTTTTGGAAATGATTAATAGCATTGTCGTTGTAGAGATCCCCAAGCCTATTGACCTCAACTTAGTATGGGTGCCATTCTAACACCAAAATATTGTAAAATCTCTTTTTTAACTTCTTTAATAAATCTTTGATTTGTTTTAAGTTGTCTCCGAGTTCATTTTAATCGGAAAAAACTATTGTTCTCCCGTCTTTACTATGTCTAAAGCCAATAAAGAGGCGATACTTCAATTAATTGATGTTAGTACAAATGAATTACTTAGCTTGTTGGATTGATGTTGACATTGAGGGATTTTAACCAATAGCTAAAAGATGTTTCAGTCGAATTGTAGTGAGGATAGTATAGCGACTGAGTCAGGCTCCTAGACTGAAGAAAAGCAGTTTAGTAAGATATGGTGCGAATGAGACAAAAAAATTATTTTAAAGTGCATGAAACATTAGTGCATTACATAATACTAATGTCGAGATGGATAATTAAAAGTGATATTATATTTTTGACTTATTACGATCGCAGAAAATCCTCGGAAAGCGAGCGAAGAGTTGATTTTTTAATACTTAATCACATTTCTGATAACAGATGCTATACTGTACTGTTCAAGAAAGAAAAGTATACAATGGAGTCACTTTGTTCTTGAGACAGACTCGTGTTCCAGAGTCAAAACTTGTTGAATCAGGTGAGATAAGTCTGTCACTTATAATTATGGCAATATTTTTCATCATTGGCGATTTTGAAACAGATTGCGAGACCTGCAAAAGAGATAGGCTGTCAATAAAGGAGATCGTACAACGGATTCAAATTCAAGAAATCATTATTGCGATAGAAAAAGCGGTAGCCTATACCAAAAAAAGAGCAAAGCGAATCTATAATGAATGTTGCTAGTAGTCCAATTCCTAAATGTCTAGTCAATTGATTTTCATTTCTGCCACATTCGGCTAATCAAACTATCTCGATTTTCTAATGTAGAGTTAAAAATGCTGATGATAAGCTTGATCTCCATTTGACAAGCAAACCTGATCTCCTCATCCATCACATAATCATTAGAATGCCTGCGTGATAAAGAATTAATTAGATTTCTTATTTGTTTTTCTTTATCTTTCTTTTTTGTTTTATATTGTTTTCCAACTGGAAATTAAGTGGTAGAGCATTCCATTGCCTATCACGAACTACACATTTCGTGGTGGGATCAGCAATCAGGTAAAGTATGGAGCTCAACGAGCCTGAACCGGACCTATTTTAAAATTTCTGTAGTGTAGGACAATTAGGACTCGACAATGAACCCTGGACTTTCATGTGTAAACTGGGAAATGAATCACTTGAAAGAATAAAATTTAGATTTGATAATGATATGAAATAATTTCTCAGCAGAGGCTGATATGGTGTTGTTGAATTAAGGAATTAGATGGATTTCCATTTGAACAGCTAGACATTCCCCGATTATTTCAAAAGTTTCCTGATAAATTTTGAAAACAGAATGCCAAGAACATTTATTTTAGTTACTCAACGGTAAAAATGAAAATAATTCGTAGAACTGTCGAAAAAATAAAAGAAAAAATGTTCACCATTATTTTTAATGCAAAGCTTCATTTATTTTTTCAAATTCAATATTAGTAACAGATGTTATGTTCTCCGGGATGGAAACGTAATGTGGTTTCAACCTAGAGGATTTGTCTTCAATTCCCGGGTTCCATATCTCCAAAAGTTTTTTAAGAGGGGTCCTACTCCGGCTCTTTGAATCCCATTCTCCAGCTGACGCCTGACTCACTAGAGTTGTTGACGGCCTGTGATACTGATAATAACCGCCCCTCAGTACTCACCGGATGGAAAGCGGCATTAATTAAATTACACCTTTAAAAATAAACATGCTATGGCTTGTCTGAGAAAGTATTGCGCGCAGTTTTGACATTGATTTTCTGATATTTTCGTATTGGCGATCGGATGGCCGAGTGATAACCACCTGTGGTGGTAACGCTGTCGGGCGAGTGGTTCGCGTCCTGGGTCTGGAATATCTCCTGAAAAGTTTTTCGGGGTGCTGAGCCCGGCCCGGCATTCACCATCCAGCTCCCCTCCATGGGTGTGGGTGCAGCCGGTGGTTGGAATTGGCCCCGCCCCTTAGTAAAAATATTGTTAACTTTATTCAGGATTCTAAATCTAAGGGGTTGCACACTGCTGTAGTGGTCTTTACCCTGAATCCTGAATCCAAAGAGATAGATGACTTACCATGGTTTTAGCCATTGAGTAGGAAGTAAGAAGCGAGAAGGATGAGGAAAGTGTAAATATAGTAAAAGTTCCTACCATAAGAATGCGTGGTAGGTCACAAGGTGAAAGAAGAGAGTTAGCATCCAACACTGTTTAACCAAAACAAAGTCCCAAGTTAATTACAGTATTTACATAGTAACCAAACCGTTTTACAAAATCAAAGTCTCAAGTTATTTACAGTATTTACATAGTTGATATTTGAAGCAATTTCTCAACAACAATCATTTCCTACAATCTTCAGTTTGTCGAGAAATCTTCTTGATCACAGAGAGGATAAAGAAAGTCTTAATTTAAAATATCAGTGAATTTAAAAGTTCATTACTAGTCAGTAGTTTTAGTCCCATAGTAGTCCCATCTTTACTCATAAGTCCACGAACGCGTAAGGTCTAAGCATTAGTTAAGCCGCCATATCCTCATAAGATATTTTTATCTGGCGGTGGCCACATTTCTTATATAATAAATTGATTTCTTTTTATTTAAAGCAAACTGATTTCACTTTCTAGATATGTTTTCGCTATGGTCTGGACGAATCACCCATTCCATTCTTAGATGTAAGCTTCATCTTTTATTTTCAATTTTATTTTTAATATGAAACGAAACAGTTTTATTACTAATGAAATCATTTTTTTTTTTTTTTTCAATTTTCAGTGTACAGATGTTTTAAAAAAATCTGAAATAGTTAGCCAAAAGACAAAAAAGTAAAAACTTTATTTTTAAATATAAAAATGTGGTTTTAATATAATAAATATATTCATAAACTAGAATTCTTCTTGCTTAGAATCTAACGCGTAATATTGAGTTTCTTTGTTAAAAATCCAGAAATACTGATATATAAATACAGACAGCAATTTCAGGTATATTTATTTTTCTAAATATAATTAAATATGTTTTTATATTCAGTTCTTGTCTTTAAAGGATATTTTATAATTACAAATGATTGAAGTTTTCAGATACATTTGGTGGATATGTTGGCATCTGGCTGGGTATATCTTTGATGGCTGTTTTCGATTTTTAGAAATGTTGATTGTCTATATATCCTACAGATTAAAAGGAAAAATTACAAAAAGAAAATAAATAATTTTTGCTATATATCGTCGAATATCATGATATTATGATAAATTGTTAAAAATTAGATGTTTACAGTTGTTTATTTTTTAACAAAACTAATATACATTTATGTCCAAATAAATTATAAAATGTTAATTTCATAACTGGATCTGAATTTGAAATAATGTAGTAAATTTAACTTTGTTGTCTTGTTCTTGTTTTAATTATTTTACATGAGAAGAAATAACATTAAACTACTTTGATTTTCGGTTTTTAATCATAAGTTTTTACATCCCATGCTTTCCCAATATAATCCTAAAGACAACTTTTATTATATTGTATTATTTACTTTATAAAAATGAACTATAACTGTATTCAGTTTGCTCTGCAGTACAATTTTGTTTCTCATAATTAATTAAAGTATTTTAAAGCTACTTTTACAATGAAATTTTTTCAACTATTCGGCAAAGTACATAGAGTTGAGAAATTTTATTCTTTTATCAGATCCGGGTTCAAATCCGGGTCCCACACTTCCAGTTTTTAGGAGGGGTACAGGCCCAGCCGTTGAACTCCATCCTTCAACCATGCGGTTGATCCCATCATGGGTGCTGGCCAGCCTGTGATGGACTCTGTAAGTGGCCGCCGCCAGATAGAGAATATCCATGAGGATATGGCCGCTTAATATAACTAACCTAACCTTTTATCCTCGTTTTTCTGATGACAAATTTATTCCAAGTTGCTATAATAAATGTATCTCTGGAAAGTAATAATCGCATACTTGATCAGAATGTCTTCTATTTTGGAATATTAAAATTACGGGATTAAAATATCATCAAAATCATCTTCAGTAGCATAATCTCTATATTAAATAATATAAAAATCTATTATACAGATCCAGTATTATTACAGGAAAACTGCAGAAATTTGAACATCCGTCATTTTTAAACAGTAAAAGATGTATAATTGATTAATATAAATTGCAAAACAGATTTACTGGATTGATTGATATTCTGCTGAATTTCATAAAATTGAATAAAACAGTTAAAAAAAATTATTAGTAAGGACATTCAAACAATCAATATGTGATCTCATAAATCTTACTTTCCTTCGGAAAATAATATAAAAAATAAGCATGGAATTCGAATCATCTATAAAACAATATTTTGATTAAGTTCATTAGAATATTTTTTGATCCATCATTGTAGTTTTATTTGTATAAATGGATGTCTTAAAAAGTGATAACAGCAGCAATCAAATATATTTAATTATTATATAGTATTTTAAAATGCCATATTTTAAGCTGTAAAAATAATTTTCTTTTTTATTTAGAATATATTCATTCTACTTGTAAATTAAAAATAATCAAATTTGATTTAGTCTAAAATTATGAAACACAATGATGACCGGCAGAAAGTTCGTGATACTTGTTGCAGCTCTCGGTTTATTTTTAATAAATTCATAATTTTACATATATTCACATAAAAATTAATATTTCGACTTTCTTAGATAAAATTCTTATACAATTTTCACGAAATCTTCGAAACAGTCCTCCATAGGCTGAAAAATTCGCTATTCGATGGAATGAATAAAAAATTGCGTATGCTTTCCTATAATTATACTAATATCTTTAAACTCTATGTAATGATTGATAACAATCGAATATTTAATTTTTCCAGGAAGGTTCTACATTCTGTTGTAAATAAAATAAGCATCAATCATAAATTTCTGATATATTTTGGGGCTGGGATGCTTTATAAAACAAACCTTTATGACTTAATTTTTTTTATTTGCTGATATAAATTTTATAAAAAATGTATTATTTAAATATTTACTTTTTAGTACTTTAATTAGTTTTATCATATTTATACTGAAGGTGATCAATTTATACTACTACTTAATTTTCTCAGGAAGGTTCTACATTCTGTTGTAAATAAAATAAGCATCAATCATAAATTTCTGATATATTTTGGGGCTGGGATGCTTTATAAAACAAACCTTTATGACTTAATTTTTTTTATTTGCTGATATAAATTTTATAAAAAATGTATTATTTAAATATTTACTTTTCAATGTTTTATTTCCTGATATAAATTTTATAAAAAATGTATTATTTAAAGTTTTACTTTTTAGTACTTTAATTAGTTTTATCATATTTATACTGAAGGTGATCAATTTATATCGAATTGTAAAGAATATGAACAATATATGTAGAAAAAAGTTGGAATTTTTTTACTTTTTTTCATGATTACTATAATTTTGATTATTTAACTTATTTCTTAAACTATTAGTTCATCATAGTTACTAAATACCAATAGTGAATAACTGTGATGCATGTTGAAAGAAGGAAACTTCAAAATAGAAACTAATTGGCGTGAAATAATCAGCTGGTTGTTTAAGGGCAAGAAACAAACCAACTGATTACATTTGCTTATACTCTAATTTTTAATGTTTTTAATATTTGCAAATCATTTTATTATATTATATATAATTTATTTACTCAATATCTCGACGAATAAAATCAATAATTTGCAAAAATCTTAAATATATTTGGTTTTATTGTAATTTCATCTGGATCTTTGACGATTAGACCTATATCCTAATTGATTCATTCACTAAATATTACTCCTTTCTTTTTCTAAATATGTAATAGATTATAATTTTGAGTTTGTTGATAGGAGCCAACTTCAACTAGGAATTTAATTGGAATTAAAATATAAGCTCTGTATTTCCTGAACAATTTTAGACTATCTTATGCTTTTTTAGTGCTTTTAATTTTATGTATAATCTTTGAGCAAAAAAGTTTACAAATTCTCTCTGGAATTTTTAATATTTTTTGATAAATTTAATCTAGGATATATTTGTTTAAGCGCATAAATGGATAAAATAAGAATAAGAATATTCATAAATATTTATTTACATAAAAATTTATTTACGTTTTTAGTATTCTTATTATTCTATAAATTTAATTTTAATTATATGAATAAACGCTAAAATTTATATAATTAAAAAAATTTTAAATAATCTTATATATATTTTGGGTTGTTAGATTGTTTTTCGTTTGTATCGAGTAATTTCCTAAAACAATAGGAAATTACTCGATAGCAACAACCGCCAAACTCGGCAACTCTCTGATTATCCAGCTAAAATAACTGACCTATTCAATGATTTTCTAGAATAAACATTGGTAAAAAATTATAAAGTCCAAAAAATTCGCGAATTTAACAATTTAGTCGATAGATAATTCTATGACATAAATAAAGTTTTCAGCTTGGAAAGTTGGCTTTTTGGGGTTTTTTGATCCCCATACTCTGCGGTTATGACGGTTAACTTTACTTGACATATGGAATGTCGTTTCATCACTGAACATCATTTTATCGAGAAACAATTTTAATATTGCACACAATAAAATTTAGCAACAATTTAATATGCGAATAAAAATTCTTTGAGTTATAGAATAAAATGCAGTAAGTCTTTTTTGATATCTTTTTAGGTTTCTTTTTTATCAATTGCAGTTCTTAATCCGCTGAGTAATTTATGGATATCCTGTATTTTCCATTCTATATTGTGATAATGGACTATAAATGAACTCAATATATTCTACTATACATTTTGTTTCTAATAATCACTAAAAATATTTTAATTCTCTTTTATACAATGATTTTTTAAATTTTTGACAGAAAACAAAACGAGAATTGTTTAATAAATAGTTATTTTTATTCATACGTTTCTCTGATAATGAATTTATATTAGCTTCTATTATATAAATAATCCCCGAATTACGAAGGAATTCTGTTTCAAACTTTTCGAATTCCGCCTTTGTAAGTAGGAAAAGGTCGGAAGTCGAAAATGCGAAAAATTTATAGATTTCTTACTACTAATGTTTTAGTTGAACACAATATACTGTATTATCTTAATAAATATAAAAAACACGAAATACAAGAATTAGAATCAAAAAGGACGCTTTTTATATAACAACATACTATTGGATCAGGGAATCGAATCCAGAACAATTGCATTGGTCAATAGTAGATTTATCGATGACATCGCCGTCGTAAATGTAAGTTGATCATAAGTCGAGGACTACCAAGTGTATTGTTTTAAGGATAAATATTTTCCTGAAACAAATTTTTATGTATTTTATGAACATATATTTTATCTTAGAATGATTAAAAGACATGCCATCAAAATTATCATGAACATCTAAATCACTGCATTGAATATCAGAAAAATGTATCAAACGGTTATATAGTTTTTGCAAAAACAGATAAATTTGAACGTCCTCTATTTTTTAACGGATTAATTTGCAATATTAATTACCTCTAATTTCAAAGATTATTCAAAATATATTAAGAAGTTTGTTAAGTGGGGCCCGGATCACAGACTTATCACGGGCTCGAAAATTTCTCTCGGCGGCCCTGTGTATCAAGCATGAATTGTATTATGTCACCATGCGTTCAACAACTATATTACAGCAGGATGAAGATCCTCCTATTCATATATAAAATGGTGATAAAAAGTTTAATTAATCTAATGAAGTACTGTATTTCAAAATTGAAGCCACACACCGATTGCGTTTAAACAAATGCTAATTCGTGCCGATTTAACCAATGCTAACAGAACTATCATCAGCATATTTGTTAGTTTTCTGTAACTTTTTGGATATTTTCCTGCTAATATTATTTAATATTATTTTCTTTTCTGTTAATTAAGCTGTAATCACGTAAAAGAAAATTAAATATTTATAGTAATAAGTAATGATTGAACTGATAAGCTGCTAATATAGCGATTTATTCAGAATTTTGATATAAAAATCTATTAATGATAGTGAATATTAATTGAAAAATAAAATAATGTTTAAGGGACATTCAAGTATTAGATAAGCATTTTAAAGAGAGGGAAGGTAAAGAAAATCTTACGATTTATTTTTTATTTTTTGAAGAAGTTGTGTCAATGCTTACATAAGATTTAAAAATTTTTAAATATAATTCGCTTACTAGAACTATTTATACAATACGCATGCACTACAATACGAAGTGTTATATTTATATAAAATATTTATATTATATTTATTGCTACCTTTTAACATTAAAAATCCTAAATGTTAACAGTTACAAATTTATAAAATGTTAAATAAATCCATATTTTTAAAATGCAGAGGATGAAGTATAAAAATAAAATCATACATAAATTTAAGAGTGATGTCAATATATTATATTATTTATGATGACTTACATAGGGAAAGTGTACGCCTAAACTGATCAAAAATATTCTTACATAATATTTGAATGCTGCTTATAAAAAATATAATATATTCTGAAAATTGGATTAATTTTCAAAACTTTGTATTTATGAAGCCATTTTAATAAATTATGTTGACAAATTTCATGAAGATCTAATTTTTCTCAATTATTATAATGAAAAATTTCATATCATATTTCAAAGATGTGAGTAGATTGTTTTATTCTCAACTCTAAAAGAATACTAAGAGTTTCAACAATAATAGATAAAGTATTTTTTTTTAATTTTACAGTCATTTTTAACGTGCATATTTATTAGTAAAATAAATAAAACGGGAATTCGAATCATCTATGAAATAATCTTTTTCATTGTTTGCATTTTTTTTTTTTTAATTTTACCAGTCATTTTTAACGTGCATATTTATTAATAAAATAAATAAAACGGGAATTCGAATCATCTATGAAATAATCTTTTTCATTGTTTGCATGCGTATACTGTTTCTATTAATTACATCATAAATCTTTAATTATGGAAATGTATAGGTACATCAACCAACGATAGTTATATTGTTGTCAATGGACGATGTGTGAGCTGAATGAATTCCTTTTAATTAGGTCATAATCTGACATTTTCCAGTATAATAGAATTAATCAAGGTTAAAAACAGGTGAGTTGATATTGAATCTATAGTTTATATTTAAAACGATTGTTTACGTTCATTCTACTTTTAGATTAAATGGAAGAAAATAATATAGAATTCATTAAGAAACCAAATTCGAAAGAAAAATGCTTATATTTTACAACGCTTATGAAAAATGTTGTGATGACGGGAATTCCGCAAATTGTCACAGAGCGTAACGTTAAAAGGAAGATTTTTAAATTGTTCGTATTCTTTGCTTGTTTATTTGGATTTTTCTATCAGTTAACATCATTTCTTCTTTTGTATTTCACTTATCCAACCACTATGGAAGTGTCAGTCAAATACATGGAAAAGAACCATTTGCCAAAGCCTATAGTAACTATTTGTGATATGAATGGGTGAGTAACTTATAGAATTTAAAAATTATTTACCATAAAAATAAAAATTATTGCCTTTATTCGAATTAAAAACAGATTAATTAAGTCACGTACTAATTTTAATATTTTAACGTTACTAGCAATTTAATTTGCAATATGAATAAGTAAATTCGATTGATTAAATTAAATGCGCATTTGAAAAATTAATTGAAATGATATTAATTTATTTATATCTTTTATTCGTAGAATTCATCGCAGAAACTTTTGTAGGGAATTTCCAAAATTATGCTCTAAACCAAAAAATATAACTATTTTTTGTGAACAGTATGGTCAATTTTGTCAAAATGGCTTAACCGATAATGATTTAATGGTAAAATATTTCTGTTTCTTTATATATATATATATATATTATTTAGTAAATTATTGTTTTCGTAGCATTAATAATGTTTCTAGAATACAGCATTTATAAAATAACAATAATAATAATAAAGCTTTGTATTTACGAGATTAATATTTTAAATTAAAAAGTTATTAGTGAATTGTTTAAGATTAAATATTCATTAAGTATTCTATTATAGTATAGCATAGCACAGTTTCAAAACGAATTATTAATTATAAATTAATTTAATTGAACTATTATCGTATAGTTTAATTGTTTTAAAATATTTTCCATACTCACATTTGTTTTTTTATGATCTATTATTATAGATTTATTTTTGTCTTTATTTTATCTTTAAATAAACAATATTCAGGTTTTGAAAATTAATATAAATATTCATTCTTCTTTAACATGTTAGCTTATTTTTTGATACGCCATCTTTTAAGTAGTGCATTCATTTTATTTACATTTATCTCCATTTAATATTTATTTATTATATATTAAAGAAAATGTTTTCTTTCCAAATTTTTTCTCATCAGAGAATTTAAATTAGTTCACAGAAAAGTATATGATATTTAAAAAGGGTCATTTACAATAACGTTATTCAACTTTATCTCATTTTAGCTAGTCTACCTCCATTACCCGGAAATTTCTGGCACATCATTTGTAGAAAGATATTAGATATATGACATTTAAAAAGAGTCATTTACAATAACGTTATTCAACTTTATCTCATATTAGCTAGTCTACCTCCATTACCCGGAAATTTCTGGCACATCATTTGTAGAAAGATATTAGTTTCTGGTTTGCGAGAATTTATGATGACTACAAATGGCTAGCAAGGCTGGAATGGCTAGCTTTCGTGCAACGATGATATCATTGTGACTTCCATGTCGGGACTTTAGTGACCTCGTTTCATCACTAGTGTACGACATAAGTGATGTCACAAAAGTTTCGACATATTACGTAATAATGAATGGCATCATAAATGTCACCAATATGACATCTATGTGTCTAGAAGTGCTAAAACTTAAAATGTTTTTAGAAACTCCGTGCTGAAAGTAACTTCTAGAAAACTCTAGCTGCCCGAGTTTTTGTTATAAATATTATTTATTAAATTTGAACGCTTGAAAGACTAATTAATGACCAATCTAACTAAGGCTGTATTTATAAGTTTGTGCTTTATTTTTATTTCGGGATATTTGGATCACCTGATCAAATTGCATCAAATTCAATGATCGTAAAAAATAAGAACTGTGTGCAATAGACATTACTAAAAAGGCAATAAAGATTAATTTATAATAGCGAATAATATTCATAAACTTTAGACGGTGCACATGATAAAATCACACAAAATAACAAATATCATCATTATCAGTTCCAATCAGAAAAATGAAACTATAAAAAGTTCATTAATAAATATAATATAAAAAGGCCATAATTTATCTGAAATTAAGTAAAAGCATATAAAAGAAAATCTATGTAATAATACGTTATGTTTGCGTAAAACACCACTATCTGAACTATTTGATAAGAAAGGCCATAAATAAATAAAATTCTTTTTAATATGATTTAGATGATTAAAATAAAATATTTAAAATTCCGGGTAAAAAGGCCATAATTTATCTGAAATTAAGTAAAAGTATATAAAAGAAAATCTACGTAATAATACGTTATGTTTGCGTAAAACACCATTATCTGAACTATTTGATAAGAAAGGCCATAATAAATAAAATTCTTTTTAATATGATTTAGATGATTAAAATAAAATATTTAAAATTCCGTAAAAGCAGTAAAATAAGAGCATTCTATAAAAATGTGCTTCACATAATTGCAATGATTGATTTTCACCTATTTTGAGATAGTAAATAAAATTCTGTAGAATTCGATTATGCAGAATTTTATTAGAAATATTTTCTTTTTCCTATTTCTATAGTAGTTGATTTCAAATTAGAGAAATGTGGGGCAAACGGACATCATTTAAGAAAATTAACAATATTTAAGATATTAAAACTGGCAACTCTGATTTTAAATTAGATAAATGTGGGGCAAACGGACATCATTTAAGAAAATTAACAATATTTGAGATATTAAAACTGGTAACTACATATTAGAAGTATGTTATATATTGTATATATAGACTTATATGTGTTTATTTTTCGCTAAATGAATCCATTGAAATGTTAAAGGAACTTGTAATTTAGCTTAAAACCTTTATCAAGCAAGAAGAGATTTTCATTTAGACTGGTGATAAACTAAAATTATGTTTTAGTAAATATGGATTTTATATTTAATCGTAGTTTCAAGATTGTTACGTTTGGTGCTTGGTAATTTAAAAGCCTTCCCAATCATGTTGCTGCCATTTATTTTTTAGTTTTGTAATTTTAAAGCCCAAAACTGATGGTAGGGCAAACCGACAAAAGGATACATGTTTTTTTGCCGTTTAAAGCTTAAAATATGTATTTTATCAAATGTGGTGCTGCCATTTATTTTTTAGTTTTGTAATTTTAAAGCTCAAAACTGATGGTATGGCAAACGGACAAAAGGATACATGTTTTTTTGCCGTTTAAAGCTTAAAATATGTATTTTATCAAATGTTATTTATAGGAGGCTTATATTTATATCAATGAATATGAAAATGAAGTGTATCGCGTTTTATTTACTCTATATTAATACGCTTTTACAGATATGATTCGTAATGATGAAAGAAATTCAAATTTATGATAATTAGTTGGAATAAAACATGATGTTCGTTGCAAAAGCTTTAAAATTGACGGAATGCTATTAATAACTGCATTTTTAAATAACACATAAAGAAGGAGAGTGTTGTTCAATGTAGAGATTCCCAAGTTCGTCAACACAACATTTTTTAAGATAGCAGAAGTTAACAAAGTTGATGCTACCAGTGGGAAAAAAACCCAAGTAGCGTAAATTTTTGTTTTAACTTCTTTAAACTTCAAAAAAGAAAACATTTGCCAGGTACATACAGTGTTTTATATAAAGATAAAGGCTTGGCATGGATGAAGTTAACAAAGTTGATGCTACCAGTGGGAAAAAACCCAAGTAGCGTAAATTTCTGTTTTAACTTTTTTAAACTTCAAGAAAGAAAACATTTGCCAGGTACATACAGTGTTTTATATAAAGATAAAGGCTTGGCATGGATTCGAAGCACCATAATATTTACTTTTGTCAGTTGCACTAAAATTTTGTAATAGTTGATTTTAATAAAGAATGCATGCTGTCTGATTGCCCCACACTCTAGGGACAAACGAACATTTGTTTTCTTAATCACTAATATCATTGAGATACTATTGGCCAGCAAAATATGGATCATTTCCGCTTGGCATGGAGTTTACACTATTACTTGAAAAGACATCATGTATAACATATAGAAATTGGAAATGATCCATATTTTGCTGGCCAATAGTATCTCAATGATATTAGTGATTAAGAAAACAGATGTCCATTTGTCCCTAGAGTGTGGGGCAATCAGACGCATGCACTCTTTATTAAAATCAACTAAGGCGGAGTGGGGTAAGGACGTACTTGGGGGAATGCATTATCGGGATTTTTTTATTATAAGATAATCGAAATTTTGCTATTTGATATTGTAGTATTCTACTACAAGTTAATATCGATCTATCGACGTAGATAACTCACGATGAATGATGCGAATCCAGTATTTACATCGACTCTTACAAATGCGTATCACTAGCATGTCCGTTTGCTCCACAGTTATGTATATTTGTATTGGGAAACAAATTTTGATATCATATAAAAAAGGGGTGGACCGTTAACTTTGAAGGTCCTGAACTAACACTGTTTGGGAGCTTACCCAGTTAACCCAATTTAACCTAAAATGTCAAACGGTAAGAGCTACGCTAAGCTAACAAGCTTTAGAGGAACTTATCTGGAGGAGCTAGAATTGCACTCCCATTCTGATGTTGCCACATTATTTGCACAATTGACAAATAACAAAGTATATTTTGATTTTACCGACTACCGACAGTGCCGATAGAAGACAGAACCGTATTTAGAGTAACTAGGGATATTATGGAATACATTTCGTTTTTATAATTTATAAAATATTCTAAAAAAGCTTATATAATTTCACATGTGTTATTACCTTCTATGGATATTCCCATTTAACATATTTAAATATGGTTTCCATAGTTTATATATCTATCATGTAATTTAAAAAATTATTTAAAGGTGCAAAATTCTATATTGCCCAATAGGTGTGGGTTAAATGGAATAGTATTCTATTTTACAAATAATTAGAAAAACAGTATTTTCTTCCAGGTACATTCCATGTCTCACCTGGAAGAAAATACTGTTTTATTCAATATTTGAACATTGTTCAATATTTGTATCAATGCCTCACCTGGAAGAAAATACTGTTTTATTCAATATTTGAACATTGTTCAATATTTGTATCATTTTCTTTTGGGTAGTGAAATTTTTCGCTTAGGTATAGTGATATTCTACTAGAAAAAATAAAAAAGCCTTAGAGACTAGTCAAATTTAGAAAATAGTCTGATCATATGTCTATTTAAATTTTAATGAATCATACGTAACTTAAATTATAGTAGTAGAACTGAACGTGTCAAAATGTAATAGTATTCCATATTGTCACCATCCATACGACAATATTTGAACCAAGCCTCCTCTAATAGAAGCCAAATCTCTCAAAATAGGAAGAGATATTATGAAAGCTGCTTCCTAAATACTCTTAAGAAACTCAGAAAACAATTATCATCTTACCTGCAATCTTTGCAGATCCGATGATTTCAGATATGCAAAAATTTTTTGTATTTGATGAAAACATGTTCTCTATTTTAAATCGTCATGCTTCCCACCGAGGAAACCGAAACTGAGGTCAAAGTATGTCACCACTTAACGCAAAAAATTCTGCATTATTAGAGTTTCATAACACCATCTCCTCTATGAGAAACCATACTATTCCATTTAATCTTCCCATTCCATAATACCCCCAATTACTCTACTATTTATTGTCATTTCAAACATTGATATTTGATATTTTATTCAAATCTAATAATGTTGCAAACTTACGATTTAAACTTTATCTAGGTACGAAAAAATTTTGTATAATTTATTTTTTCTTAAATTTTTAATTTAAATTGTTTTTATTTTTATTTTTTGACCGCGAAGGAGGCCCTTTGATTGAATGGGGCCCTGGGCTGCAGCCCATAAAGTCCATGCCTAAATCCGTCTTTGCATACAGCCTTAGAATGTATGATAGATGTGATCGTCACATTATTAGTTTGCATTATTTCAACAATGAAAGACTTCATGGAAACCTAAACTTTGAAGCTTTTCATAGATATTATGTAGAAAAATCTCAATCTAAAATTTTTAAAAGAAACCAATGAAAGACTTCATGGAAACCTAAAAACGTTTCTTTGAAGCTTTTCATAGATATTATGTAGAAAAATCTCAATCTAAAATTTTTAAAAGAATGAATCTATATGATTAACTAATTCTGATTCAAATTCGACTCTTGCTAAATTTTGTAAAACAATAAAATAGTAGCAAAATTTATGAGAAAAATTTTTGACGTTTACCTCTACTATTTTTAAATGGTTACAACAAAGGACTACTTAATATATAATCGAGATAATCTTTGACGACTTGACCTTCCTGTTAGATTTCATAGAAATTGAATAAGTAGTTCGTATACAGTCTATTAAAAGAATATATCGAGAGTTTGATGTCCGCCATTTTTAAATGATTGAAGCTAGAATAGGGGTTCTTAATCGGGGGTATGGGAACCAAATGCTGGGAGTATGGGATTCGATTTCTAAAGTACATTAAATTCAAACTGTTGGTATATTTGGAAGTCATACTGACAACTAATATAAGGAACGGTGATGATTATTTCAACAGTCAAGTCAAAGGGGTATGGGACCATATTGGACAATCCATGAGAAATCTGGAAAGTATAAGAACCCCTGAGCTAGAGGATAAAAGATAGATTAAATCATACGACATCGAGAAAACTTTTCATATTAAAATCACACTGTTTTGCTAACGATTTATCATTACCAAATTAAATGAAAATAAAGTAATTAGTGGTGATAGCGTAATGATCTCATAAGCCTATATGTAATATCACTTAATAATAAAAATAATATGATTATTAATATACGCCATTGACGTTTTGTAAATATATTAGCAATGTTTGAAGTAACTATAAAGAAAAGTATTTTATATTAAGTACTGTATATTATTCAAAAATTCAACAAGATTGGATATTATTTGTTCCATCAATGCTTAATAATTGGTAACTTTATTACAATTCCAAGATTTGTGTATTAGTATTTACAACTTAGATCATTCTATTAAGAAATTTCAAAAATATTTAATATGTCAATAAAAGTAATCATGCATTTTGTTTTACTGGCATATATTTGCAAATAAAGCATAGTCTTGCCAAATTTTCATTTACATTAATGGTTAAGGATTTGTGTATTAGTATTTACAACTTAGATCATTCTATTAAGAAATATCAAAAATATTTAATATGTCAATAAAAGTAATCATGCATTTTGTTTTATTGGCATATATTTGCAAATAAAGCATAGTCTTGCCAAATTTTCATTTACATTAATGGTTATTTTAAAAAGTTTTGATAAAGGCAAATGGAATTTCTGTATTAAAAGGTTTTTAATTTGTTTATTAATTGGTTGGCAATTATTGTTTCACATTATTGTTCTTTTATCTATATTTTCATGATACTTCACTTTCAGATACAGTACATCAAATAATAATAAACATTTGAACATATTGAATCATCACATTTAAAAATATAAACAATTCAGATACATCAAATAATAATAAACATTTGAACATATTGAATCATCACATTTAAAAATATAAACCGACAGTCAAGTCAAAGGGGTATGGGACCATATTGAACAATCCATGAGAAATCTGGAAAGTTTAAGAACCCCTGAGCTAAAGGATAAAAGATAGATTAAATCATACGACATCGAGAAAACTTTTCATATTAAAATCACACATAAATAAAATATAATAATTAATTATATAAATATTAGTGCTCATAACTTTTTTAGAATTAGACGAATGTCAATTTAATATAATGAAATTATAAATTAAAACTTTGTTATTTTATTTAAATTTTAGTTTCCCGATGCAACTTATTCTCATCATATCATTTTCAATCGGACTATAGCGGAACAATTTGGTTCTATCAAAGACGACTTGTTTCGCATGCATTTTAATAAGTATTATTCTTAATTATTTTTTAAATAATATTCTTCATAGATTAAAATTAAACTGTAATTATTTTTCAGAGATATGTTTCGGCGCATATTTTATGTAAATGAATTAATGAATCTGAGAAGTTGTTACGCTGTAGATCATAACAATTATTTTTCAAATAATTATTCGTATTGGTTTCTGCCCCTCGATATGTTAAAATTGTTTAGTAGGTATTTTCTTCATTATTATTTATGAATTTTCACAATTATTTCTTATTTATTAAGAGTAAATATTAACCTATTGTATAATAATCGCATTAAAATTTTTCATTCAGATATTATTATATAGATATTTTCCCAACAATTTGTTAAGAAATAAATCTAATAAAATAAACTAGAAATTACCCTCTCATATAAATGAGCGGAAATATATTCTTGATATAATCTTATAATATTGTATGTAACGGCAAAAAACACCTCCGAACTCGCGTAGGGAATCCAAGAGGGAATCGTAAACTGGTATCCATTATTAAAGTCACTGTATGGCGACGGACCATACAGTGACTTTATCCATTATTACATTACACTGCCATCTGCGAATTCTGTATTTTTGGAGGAACTACAATTTCGTCGTAATTTTTATTCTTTAATTTTTAAATTATTAATAACGATAAATAATTTTGGCTGTCGCAGATATCCAAAAATTAGATATTTCTAAAGATACTAAACTTATAGAAATCGGTACAGTAGTTCAACCGAAAAAGGGACATTCAACCAGCCACGTTTGACTATTAATATGATGTATATTTATTAAAAAAATATACTTAAAAATAAAGATATTTTAACGTTTTTTTAAATTTTTATATCAGTATACTTAAGTAAAATTGTAAGATTATATTTGAATATACTCTGTTATGTCAAATGTATATTTATTATTTTCATAAGTAAAAATTATATAAATTAAAATATTATAAACTTGTAGTAAATATGTGGACATATTATATAGTTTGTCCACATTGGAAAATATTGAATAAAGTAAATTACTTGTGAAAAATTAGCATCAAATATCTAGAATATTTTCCGATGGACCATAATTTTTGATAAACTTGAATAAATTATTCATGAGATTATATCTAATTTTATGATTTTTATCGATTTAATATCTCAATTTATCCAATCTGAGGAGTAATAATCCAATTTTCCATTGTTATTCCTGCTTTATTTTCGGAAATAATATACAGGAATATCTACACAATACAGTTTATGCATTCCAAAAAATTTTCCTACTAATTGATTCCGAATGATCGGAAAATATACTCTGTACTGAGAAAACGACAATTCGTTTCTAAAGAGAATTTTTTATACTAAAAAATAATTTGAATTGACAAATAAAAATAGTTTATGTAAAACCAAAGTTACAGAGGCCTTTACGGCTGTGAGAATGAACTGGATGAACTGTTGGTATCATCATCATCAACTATAAAAATACTACATTATTTAAAATAATGCATTATTTTATAGTTAAATAATAAATAATAGTAAAACTTTAATTTTTATTATTTATAAATTTTATAGTAATGATTAAAAATAAATAAATAAATGGCATCAATGCAGCCTATCGTCTGCCAGATTTTTATATAACACAGTACAATCTATGTAAATGTTTAAAATAATATTTTAAGGAAATTCTCTTATATTAGTTGGATAACGATTTATATACTTTCGCATTATAGTGAGAATTTTTTACACTAATTAAATGCCTAGAAGTTAGTGGCAAATAACAAACCGCATTACAAAATGAATCCCGCCCTAAGTGAGATTTCCTGTAGGCCTATATAGAATGAGTAAATCTCCATCTATTGGAAAATTGATTAACAGGGCTTTGGAAAATCTTTCATAATTTTTCTGAAAATAAAAGTAAAAATGATAGTAGTTCTAATAAAATAATTAGCTCTAATTCTAATTAAAAGTAATGATAAATTGATAACGTTAATCCATAAGTTTGTATAAATTGAAATATTATACGGATTGAAAAAAAATCTAAATCCAATATGACGACATGAACATTTTAAGCCTGATTTTTACTCGAAACTTATAACCCACATGGAAAAATGAGCTTAGATTTTTGGCTTATTTTTTACAAGGTTAGGATATTATATAATTTTTTCTAGGTTTTTCCTAATACATGGATTAATGGAAAAACTGATTTAATATATTGAATTATTTCAATTTTCTGATAATTTACCATTAAAAATCTTATTCTGGAAATATATTTTAAATAAATTGATAAATTTTTTAAATATTGTAATTTTTGTAATTTTTAAATATGGTAAAATATAAGTCTATCATGAATCAGCAAAGTGGTCGAATCATAAAAATATATACAACTAACACGCATATATTGACTAATATTATCTAATTACAATATGTTCAATATATGTAGGCTACTGTACGATGGGACAAGTAAAGTTCGTATAAAAGTAAATTAGACTTTTCGTTAGTATTGAACTGGAACTGTATTGAGAAGGTTTTATTAAATATATTTTTAGCTTCCCGTTTTATTATTCAGGTCGCATGATGAAACATTCCCTTGCCACACCGTTTTGAATTTTTTTCGCATAGTTGCAATTTTTCAGGAGAGGACCGCAACCGGCTGTTGAATTTCATCCTTTCAACGTTCCAGTTGATTGCATTATGGCTACTGGCAATCTATGGTAGGTTCTAAAAGTAGCCGCTAATCAAAAATATTCCTTGTATGATTCAGCAGCTTAATCCAAACTAACCTAGTCCATCTTACTGCATAATACATTGATATAACTGAATGGATCAATGTATTTTTTTCTGAATATAAGTAAAATGGATTGGATTGAATTGAATGGATCAGATTACATTATATATCTCAATGAGAATAAGAGTTCATTCGGAACATTTAAATCCGAAAGTTTATATCACTTCTCAATTATGAATAATCTCTATTATATGAAAGAGTTCACTGAAAATTTTTAAAACTCAAACATAAGCGTAATTCTTATATAATGGATAAAAATTTGAAAGCATTTTATAAACTTTCAGTATATTACATTACATTTTGTTATTTATTCATATCTAAATAGTTTGTAAATGTTTAGATTATAAAGAATTATTTCTCACTTCCATAAAGCAAATGTCCTCTCGAATAATTCTTATATTTTGTGGACCTCTTCAGAACAGTGAATAGAATATTTATCCATTATAGTTTTAAAATTTTCGATGGGAACAGCATTATAATGAAATTTTTAAAAGATTATTACACAATAATAGTTGGACACTTTTGACACAATAATAGTAAAAATGTTGTTGTATATATTGATATTAGAGAGTTTTCGTTACACTCTGTTAAGACGTTTATTCAGTTTTTCAAATAATTTCAAAACATTATTTATAAAATTTCGAAATCCATTGTTGTGAAGTAATTATTTTATTATTAATCACATAATATTAGCATATTAAATAATTTACAACAACAAATTAAAATTATTTATGAAATTACTTTCATGTAAGCAACTCAGCAATGCGGAATGTATTTTGGGAAGTTATATCGATCTTAGACATGCGAAACAGTACCATTAAATACATAATTGAAAATCTCACATAATTTTGTAAAAGGACAAATCACAACTCATCACAAAAAATGTCAATTTTTCTCTAATTATCGGTGGTAATGGGGTTGTCGACAGGTTGATCAAGAAAAAGACTTCTTATTTCTTTATTGGATCTGAGTCTGCCCAGAGCATCAGAACTGATGCAATTGAACAAATTGTTCGACTAGTTGGTTGACATCTCTGTTATTGGTGTTCCATTCCTGAATTAAGGCAAGCAAAGACACTTTATCTAAGTAAAGGATCAGAGAGTTTTTTGAGTTTATTGAATAATAGCGAAATAGGAATTGTTACATGACTTTAGGCTGCCATCTTGAAATACATCTCCACTTAAAAGAGTCAATCTATTTATTTTTGGGCTATCAGCAATTCTAATTAAGATCTCACTTAATTAGAATTACTGATAGCCCCAAATATAAATGATATCCAAGAGGAAATAAAACTTCTCTTGATATATTATGTGAATATATGTCCCTTTCAGGGTTAAGGTATGATCTTCTATGGTTGAATCTTTCTCAACAGGTTTTATAAACCTGTTTGGAAAGATTGCTTTCTTGTGTATAAAACGAGACTGTTAGGGACAGATTATTAGATGGTCAAAATGATAGTTTGTTTTCGGCCGTCTTCTCAAACTCATAGTCATAATCATATGATTTATCTTACAATATGGAATAATCAGAATGAATTCTTATGATGAAATTATAGTAAATGAACTGATATTTTAGTATATTTCATGCATTAAATTGCTAGAATATTTAATATTATTTTTTAAGAATTTTTTATTTATAGTCTAATATTTTCCATTTTTGGAAAAAAAAAATGATATCAGACACCTATATTCATTATCAATATTCCTAGGAAATACTATATTATCAAGATCGGATTGGGCAATTCATTATGGAAGTGCGGAAATTTTCTTTTTCAAAATATTTGTTGTAACTCCTTATATTTTATTTAATTTAGTTTCAGATTCAAAACAAATCAACAATATTTTTTTATTTTTAAATCCGAAAGATTGGTCTTGGCCGTACGTTCCAGTTGGTGCTAAAGTATCGATTCATTCTAGAGATCAATTAATCAATCCATTTTTGGATGGATTTTTTATAAAACCAGGAAATGCATATATTATTCAGATAACACCAGTAAACTTTGCTTAATTACATCTTATGAAAAATCAAAATATTACACGATAATCTAAATTTTAATATTTTATAGATAGTGAAAACTTTGCTTCCTTCTCCTTATAATACAAACTGTATTGATTACTTATACTCAACTAATGAAACATTTGATGAAATAGTCAATCACGATGTAAGTAGTTTCAGATTAATATTATATATCAAATAAAATATTTTATATCTACATATTTAAGTTATTTATTGTAAATTTATATAGCGTTGTTTAATAGAATGCAAGAAAACTCTTACTTTAAAGAAATGTGGATGTATCCCCAGTGATTATCCTTTTGAAATCAGTGGAACATTTTGTAATTCAATGGGTAGAATTTCATTTTCTGTTACTGTACCAATATATTTATATAACGATTTCTATAATGATTTTTTTTAATTTTATATGTAATTTTACATAAACTTATCGCATAATTACACTTCTGCAGTAAGATCAGAAAATATATTCCAAATTGTCTTGGATCTGTTTACTTGTTCAATGAGAATCACCTGAATGTTTATTGAAAAGAATGATGATTGTGGTAGCAATTTTTCGATTCCGTATCCGACATTATGAAAGATTTATAATTACAGATTTATAATTTTATCGAATTTTGTTCAGTTTTTATAATCATAATCATGTCCGTTCACAGAGAATGTCGTAGCAAGATTTTTATCTATTCTATGAATTAATCCAATTGATTTCGATATATCTGATTGAAATTTAATATATACCGATTGAGCCCAGGATGTCTATATATTAAATTTCAATCAGATAAATAGAAATCAATTAGCACAACTTCTTTACTACGCTGCTCCATAATTTCGACACACTATTATAATAGTAAAATTTCAGCTCACTTTGGCAGGATGTAAACGCAATCCGTACAAGTTAAAAACCAACGGATTCACTAAAGTGCACTTTCGGCTCACCCGAGCCCTCCTCAGTAGTTCGACCTAAAAGTTTCCGCCCGCTAGGGGAGGAGTGGTTTATTGTTTATAAGGAGGCAATTTGAATCTCTAACGGTCAGTGGAAACTTTTAGGTCGAACTACTGAGGAGGGCTCGGGTGAGCCGAAAGTGCACTTTAGTGAATCCGTTGGTTTTTAACTTGTACGGATTGCGTTTACATCCTGCCAAAGTGAGCTGAAATTTTACTATTATAATAGTGTGTAGAAATCAATTAGGTTAATTCATAGGGATAGATGAAAATCTTGCTACGATATTCTCTGTGGAGGGACATAATTATGATTATCGATTTTCGTTCAGATTTTATAAAATTATAAATCTATGTTTCATAATATTTGATTAAATAATCTGTTCATAATGTCGGGTACGGAATCGAAAAATTGCTTCCATAATCATCTTTCTTTTCAGTAGGCATTCAAATGATTCTCATCGAACATGTAAAAATAGATTCAAGATAATTTTGATAGGATTATCAAATCAGGTTAGGATAAACAAGTAAACAAAATTTTATTATTTTTATACGTTACAATAGATAATATGGCAAGTGCTACATGGATTTGAAAAAAACCTATTTATTGCTTGTTCTTAAATGATAATTCATTAAATTTTCGCATTTACACAAAATAACATTATATTTCAATATACATATTAAAATATTGTTTGTATGAAGTTAAGCAAATCTTACAATAGAAGAAAATATGAATCTTGTATTATGATAAATTATGTAATTTGCGTGTTTTTATGCTTTTTTAATGCAATGTTTAAATATATTTTGACGAAAATAACTGTGATTGCTTTCTTAGTGCAGAAGTGTTTTTATAGTAACAAATCGATGAAATAAATTGATCATTATAAAAGTTTTTGATATTTCGAATTTTTTCGTATGTAGATCATTACGAATGTCTTTTGTCATTGGATGAAAAAAATTGTGAATGTAAATGTCCTAGGAACTGCAAGTAAGAACTTTTCTCTTCTTGTTAACATATTCTGTAAATTTTTTTACTATTTAAATATCAGAAATTTTTTCAATGAATTCTAAGGTATTTTACAATATTTATTACAGATCATAATTAATAACTGCATAAAATCAAAAAGCTTTTCTATAAATATATATAATTCCTTGAATTATAATTATGATTTAATTAATCTGAAAACAATAAAGTTAAAATTTTAACGATTGTGAAGAAAACTATACTTTTTATGTGTTTTCATACATCCTCGATTAACAAATTTAATAAAAGATAAATTAGTAAATACTTTTATCAATGAATTAATAATGGATCTTTCGTTATTCGAAAATTGATTTTTTTTTTTTAAATTGAAAATGATCAAAACAAATTATTATTAATATTTAGGTAATAATAATTCGAATTTGATCATTTTTAATTCAAGTCTTTTTTGAATATTTTTCAGTTTAAATCCAATCGTCATTATTTACGTAATAATGATTCGATTTCGATCATTTTTAACAATCTTATAATCAGTCCCAATAAAATTCTTAAATTTCATTCAGATTGGACACTGTTATAATATGAGATATTCATGCAGAGAATCGAACGAAAATTTAATTTCTATATTGACCTTTATTGATCCTTTCATTGCATATTTAGATGGAAAGTACAGTATTAATAAATTATTAAGCTTTAATCTACTTGCTCTCTAAAGATTTGTCACATAATTAAAAAAATAAAAAATAATAAATTTAGCATGTAGATTATACATTTTAAAATACAATTTATACATTTGTCTAAATATAACTAGCATATTCATAAATCATTGAATAACTCGCTGACAGTAGAATAAATCTGCTAACTATGGATCATCCAGTCAATAGATTAGGTAAAGAAAAGTAGTTAAGTCTCTGCTTCTTAACTGATTTGTGATTTTTGTGAATTCTCGTAGGTGTTCATATTTAAATAGCTCTAATGTGGTTTATATAATGGAAACTTTTGAAAAACACTTCTATTTTAATATAATTTAATTTGATATTAATAGTCCTTGTATTTGATTATTGTTAAAGTACATATATAAGATTCATGTTTCTATTAAATATTATATCATCAGAATTTTTTTCCTTTTATCAAGCTTTATTATTTTCAAATATGAAGTTCAAGAAACGCCGATTCCTCTTTTATACGTAAGATGAAATACATTTTAAACGAATAAAACTGTTTTAAAATAAATTCTCACAGTAAATTATGAAACATTTTTGAACAATTAAATTTTATAATAAAATTTATAATCATAATAAATTCTGTTTTTATGCTTTTAGAATATATCTTCAGAAACTTATGAGGTGATCAGGTAATTTTTAACATATCTTAATTATTCAAACTTTAAATTTTTTTTATATTCGACATTTTTATTTCAGAAAAAAGATAGCAATGATAAATTTAGTTTTCAAGAATCAAGAACTCAGAATTCTTAACTTAAAACCTAAAATCCAACGTATTGAATTATTCAGTTATATTGGTGGATATATAGGAATATGGCTTGGAATATCTCTGATTGCAATTTTTGATTTTTTAGAAGTCATCACTATTTATATCTATCATATTCTTAAAGACAAAATTCCAATTATAAAAAAGGAATAAAACAAATCACATATTTAAAAAGAGAGGATATATCAGAAAAAAAATCTGTTTAATCTTAGTTTTACTAAAATGTATGCAAGACTACTTGGCAAATTCATCTAGAGCTATATAATATTAATTTGTAATCTAATAAGGATACTGTATAAGCATAGAGATTATCGTGATTTAAAATTAATTCATTAATTTCTCACTTAAAAATGTTTATTGAAGATATAATAATAATAATGTTTTTATATAGTTTAATATAGCATATCTATGTGCGAATACCATGCTACAATAATTTTATAAACAAACTAGCAATGTGTGCCCGATGCAGCCCGGATATAGTGTAATTTGAAAACATATACTGTAGCTATATTAGCAAATACTTGGATTTGATTATTTGCATATTGATTTCATCTACAGTTTCAGTCGTTCAGTTCTTTTTTTAATACAAACCTCAATTTCCAGAAGGTTCAACACCATCTGAGTCTGCATGTCTTTCTGCTCTTCGATTTGTAAAAGATTTACTTGAGGGATATTACAATTTCCGATATTTCAGGAGCGCCAAAGAGCGTATTTTGTGTTTGTCATCATCATTATTTTAACAAGACACAATTATTTTTACACACAATTTAAATGGCGATCGGAATGTAAAGCGCGATATTTTTATAAATTTATTTATTTTTCAAAACTGACGACTTGATGGGGCGCAACAAAAATTTTCGCTCGAGGCGCTAAAGAATCTAGGGACGTTAAATCACGGTACTGTTTCATTGTATTGTTCTCAAAAAATTAATTTATTGGAAAATTATTCATTCATGAGTATAGATCGTTTTCTGAAGAACTTATTCTACTTACGTAGTTTTTCGACTTAAGTCGCGAATCTTGGAACAAATTAACGATGTAAGGTGAGACATGACTGAAGGCCTATATTTTTCTGTAAACTGA
The DNA here is from genome assembly GCA_000484575.1 of Olivierus martensii. Taxonomy (NCBI): domain Eukaryota; kingdom Metazoa; phylum Arthropoda; class Arachnida; order Scorpiones; family Buthidae; genus Olivierus; species Olivierus martensii. The sequence continues at coordinate 52,639 of AYEL01084670.1, forward strand.
TTTCAATTCTCTGATGAGAAATATTTGGAATGGAGGCATTTTCTTTAATGCATATAATAAATAAATATTCTATATTTAAATGATAATATTGAGTTCCTTAATTTCAATTTCCGCCTGTAATCTCTGCCTGCGATTAATTTAAATTAAGCCTAATATAAACAAAATAATTTTGTTTATATTATGAAAATTATGCGATATATAATAATTATTATTATATATCGCATAATTTTCGTCAAAATCTTTTGCAAATTTCAAAGATTATATTTTTACAAAGAGAAGGAAAATCGCTATAAACATTATTTGAAAGTTTACTTTTTTTATAACTTTTCATTCCATGTATGAAATCAGAAAAACAAATTTTTATATACAATATTATCCATCTAATGAAATGGTTATCTAAAAATATCAAACATATCTCCTTTGAATTAAACAAGCCATGAATGAAGAAATTCGGCCGAAATTTTCAGCAATTATTTATAAAAAACCAAGTGTTATGTAACTTCTGTTGATTCAGGGATGCACAAACCGCGGCCCTCCGTTAATTTGTTGGCGGCCCTTCACACCATGTATTATTTTAACAAGTCACTCAATCAACGACATATTTGTAATTTTTGAACAATGCATTTCAAATTAATATTTTTGTGATGTCAAATTATTTTTATAGTAGTTCAATAATAATGGTTTTAAACAATAGAGTAAAATAATAATCATATTTGTAATAATAAACATTTTTTAAATTTTACTATAGTTATGTGTGTGAAATAAATAAATAAAAATTGTATATACGCACAATGTATCAGTGACCCTTAACTAATGAAAATTTAGAATCAATTTTGCGTTTGGCTACTACAAATATAAGCTGATGCTAATGTAACGTAAATGAGCTAACATGAAAAATTGTTAAATCAATGCATACCATGAATTCAATTATAAAATTCTTTGTTTACTTTTGATTACATTTCTTTATAACACGCAATTAATAAACATGATAAAATATAACTTTCGCGGTTTTTTTTTTTTTTTGGAACACGCAATTAATAAACATGATAAAATATAACTTTCGCGGTTTTTTTTTTTTTGGTGGCCCTCCTATAAGTCATCCCTATAAGAATCTATGCGGCCCTCTGTCTTGACAGGTCTGTGCATCCCTGTGTTGAATAAAATTACGTTATATAATTTTTTAAAAATTTGCACAAATTCAATGAAATATTGCTATTTTTTATTAATAAAGCGATTATGGTCCAGATTCATTTTATAAATAGTTAATCTTTATGTATATCCATAATGATATAAGAACAACTTAATAAATATTTCATATTTATTAATTTGTTCTTACATCATTTATTCTTATATCAGTTGTACAATATTGCAGTATTTTTATAATTTTTTTAATTTATATAAAAATATCTTTATATATATACGAATATTGTCTCATTTCATACTTAAAGAACTATACTATTCTTTGCGTTGCTCTAATTAAACCTAAGATAGGTTATTCTTGCAACCCACCACGCTGCATGTAAAGTATGTTATTATTCTAGCAACCAATACTACACGATGCATGTAAAGTACTAACAATTTCCCCATAAGCGAGTGGTTGCGATAAAGCAATAAAAGTAATACGTCCATTTAAATGATCGCAAAGTGTTTATATTTCGTTTTCTGTAATTTTATACTAAATTGTAGTGAAAATCAATTAAAATCAAGGAATAAGATACATTTTGTTTATTTTAACAGAATTAATCAATATTTTTCTATCTACAATATTTTTTCCAGTTATTATTTATCTTATCCGAAAACAGGAATAGCTTTCATTATATTAGAATATAAAATCGACAAAATGGGATAAACAGACTTTAAATTCTATCGATCGGTTCCATTCAAAACATCTATAAAAATGTAATTTAAAAAAAATATTTCGGCAATTGAAAAAAATTAGGAACTACCATGGAAAGTAGTCATTTTCAGTAATCAATATGAAAAATTAATTTGCAATAACTGGATTATAAATTCAAGGATTAAATTTTTAACTCTTTTTAATGGTCTTTTTATCACTGTTTTGATGTGTATATACAAGGGAAAGTCATTAAGTAATCAGTAATCGATATGAAAAATTAATTTGCAATAACTGGATTATAAATTCAAGGATTAATTTTTAACTCTTTTTTAATGGTCTTTTTATCACTGTTTTGATGTGTATATACAAGGGAAAGTCATTAAGTAAGTCACAAAAGATGATAAAAAAATAATTTATCATGACAATCACTTGGAAACTATTTTTATTCTTCTACATAATCTCCAGCAACGTTGGTGCACTTATCCCATCGTTTTATCAGAGCCCCAATTTCAGCTGCATAAAATTCTTTTGGTTGCTGTCTCATCCACAGTAGGACTTCATGTTGAACGTCGTCGTCATCTGCAAATTTTTTGCCTCCAAGATATTGTTTTAGTGGAGCAAACAGACTTAGCCCCAAGCGATTTTCATCTGTTTCGTCCACTAAAACAACATCTTGGAGGCAAAAAATTTGCAGATGACTACTACGACGTTCAACATGAAGTCCTAGTGTGGATGAGACAGCAACCCAAAGAATTTTATGCAGCTGGAATTGGAGCTCTGATAAAATGATGGGATAAGTGCATGAACGTTGCTGGAGATTATGTAGAAAAATAAAAATAGTTTCCAAGTGATTGTCATGGTAAATTATTTTTTTATCTTCTTTTGTAATTATTTTTTTATCATCTTTATTACTTAATGACTTTCCCTCGTATATCAAAGGCACTGAAGTGGTATTAAATCAGCTAAATGTAAGTAAAATGAAAGTACTATTTAAATTATGTCATATTAAATGAAATTGAAGAAGAATGAATATAATCTTTCAAAACCTGAATATTGTTTGTTTAATTATATAAGACAAAAAGCATTTCAACCTACAATAATCGATCATAAAACACAAGTCTGAGTGTGAAATATATTTTAAAATAATTAAACTATGCAATAATAATTGTCAATTACATTAATTCATAATAACTGATATTAAAATCGTACTATATTATAATAGAATACTAGATGAATATTTAATTTTAAATATTTCGGTAATAACGTTTTAATATAAATATTGATTTCGAAAATAAATAACTTTTATTATTATTAATTTATAAATTCTGTATGGTAGAAATATGATCGTGGATCATTCGATGTGAAATGACCTAGTGACTAGGGTCCATGATTAATCCTCTCCAAGTTTGCAGAAACTTGATATGAATATGCATACAGTTTCTGAGGAAGCTATTCAATATAACAATTCAAAAAGACCTGAATCCATAATGCCTGAACCAAAAGAATTGATTGAGGCATTAGGGACTTTCTTGTGTGTGAATTCAATCACAAATAATTTTTTAAATTTCAAATACGAATGCTGCATAACCATAACACTTAGCGCGATGTATCTTGATAACCTTGATTAGATTTTGAGCAAAATCCAAAAATTTTGCTATCAAATATCATGAGGTCATAGGTCAAATTTGAATCATGCTTCTGAGCAAATATCTCAATTCTTTACACTAATTTTTCTGCTATCATTGGAGAGAAGAAATTTTGAACTGCAAAATAATGGCTTTCAAGTTTTTAATCTTGAAGTTCTTCAAAATTAGGCCACTTAACATAGAATGACTCATTGATTTTATGAAAATAATCATTTAATATTGTATTACAATATATAAAGAAAAAGAAATGTTTACCATTAAATCATTATCGGTTAAATTATTTCTTCTACAAAATTGACCATACAATTCGCAAAAGATTCTATATTTTTTAGTTAAGAGCTTTATTTTAGAAATTTCCAACAAAAATATCTGTCACGACTTTTACAAATAAAAATATAAATAAATAAAAAGTTAATGGTATAATTTTGATTAATTTTTCAAATGCGCTTTTAATTTAATCAGTCGAATTTACTTATTCATATTGCATATTAAATTGATAGCAAAGCATTTGACTTAATCTGTTTTTAATTTGAAAAAAATAGATTTTTATTTTTATGTAAATACTTTTTAAATTCTATTAGTTACTCAATCATTCATATCACAAATAGTTACCATAAGTTTCGGTACATGATTCTTTTCCATATATTTGACTGATACTTCCATATTAGTTGGATAAGTGAAATTGAAAAAAAAGAAATGATGCTAACTGATAGAAAAATTCAAATAAACAAGTAAAGAATAAGTACAATTTCAATTTCTTCCTTTTAATATTACGGTCAGTGATAATTTGAGGAATTCCCATCATCACAACATTTTTCATAAATGTTGTTAAATATAAGTATTTTTCTTTCGAATTTGATTTCTTAATGAATTCTACATTATTTTCTTCATTTAATCTAACAGTAGGATGAACGTAGACAATCGACTTAAAATTTTTATACATAAACTATACATTTAAAATCAACTTACCTGTTTTTACCTTTGATTAATCCTATTATGCTGGAAAATGTAGGTAGGTTAGTATATATTTGAGTAGAAGGAATTACGTCAGTTCATGTATTTGCATATTTCTTCAATTCAGAACAGCATAATGATGGTTGGAACATGTACTTATATTTTTTCATAATTAAAGAGCTTTTGTATGATCAATAGGCATTACCATGTAAACAACGAAAAAAATTATTTCATACAAATTCGAATCCCCGTTTTATATTTTATTGTTATATGTTTTATGAATAAATTAATGTTAGAATCCTAGTTCCTCCTCATTTGACTTTTCTTTCTTTTCCAAAATCTTTTGATTATAAGTAATGAATTTAACGATTTTGAAACTAATTTAAGATATGTTTTTGTGTAATTGTGTTTATGCAAACATATTTGTACAACTTATCAATAATATAGTTCAAATTATTCTAACATAGTGTAGTCTATAATGCCACATCTATTAAAATAAGAAATCTCTTACTAATAAACATTTTCCTTGTTTTCACTTTAGTCCAAATTCATTTAGGGCCGTTTGCACAACTTTCGGTTTAATCCTGCAGAATAGTTATCGCTAGAATAACTCTAACCCGTTCGAAAATCTAAAGATTAAGTACAAATTAAATTGCTAGCAACGTTAAAATATTAAACATTATAAAATTACCATGTGAATTTATTTTTAATTTGAATAAATATAGTTGTTTTAATTTTTATGTAAATAGTTTTTAAATTCTATAAATTACTCATCCTTTCATATCACAAATAATTGCAATAGCCTTCGGCACATGAATCTTTTCTCATGTATTTGAATGACACTTCCATATGAGGTTTGTGCAGTTGACGTCACAGGTCACATGTCGGAAGTACAACAAATCTGAGAGCAGGCGTGTTTGTAGGCTTACTGTATCAGAAACAAAGAATTAATCATTACAATAAAAAATCACACAAATTAAGAAATATTAAACAATAGTTAAAAGAGTTCAAAGTTGGCTCTCAAGACAAAAGAAGAAGTTCTAGGAAAGACGATCTTGTTATCTGGTAATTGGATCTTCAGTTTAGCTCTCTCGCGACGGTCAAAGTTTCGATGTACATCTATTGTAAGCTGTTTAGAGATTGTTTTTCAAAGAAAAAAATTAAACTGCAGGAAATTTTTTTGTATCTTGGTTCGGGCCCCACATAATGATGTGCCTAAGGCCTCCAAAGTATAAATGTGACCCTACTTATGATGAGTACAGTACTTTCAAATTTGTTTTTTTATGACTGAATTGCAAAGCTTATTATCTTTTCATTTGGACACACCTTTTAGTAAACTACAAGTTTACTTTAAGATAATAATATAGTTTAAATTTTTATGAAAATTTTATAGATCTGTTTGCTTATTTTTATAACTGCAGTATTATGTCATTATAAAAATGAAAGAAGTTTTAGAAATAAAAGAAAATAAATTAGCTAAAATTCTTTAAACATTAATTGCTGGTCATTTTATTTATAATAATTAATTTAGTTTAATTTTGATTTTTATTTTAAATTTTAGGCCTTAAGACAATTGTAAATGCCATGCTGTGTTCAATTCGTATGTTAGCAGAAGTAATGACACTCACACTTTTCTGCCTTATGGTATTTGCATTATTTGCATTACAGGTAATAAATTATAAGATTTTGCTGTGACTTTTACTATACAATAGATTAGGGGTGGGCAACCTCTGGCCCACGGGCCACATTATTATATCTAATGCCAATGCTATGTATACTTATATATCTGTACCTTCTCTTTTTTAAATAATCAACGCTATGTATACTTACATATCTATACCTTCTCTTTTTTAAATAAATACTACATTGTTGTTTTTGTTTTGGCCTGTGGCCCACCATAAATTTTTCTATACAGCCCCTGTTTTTGTTTTGGCTCGTGGCCCACCATAAATATTTCTATACGGCCCCCTACAAAAAAAGGTTTATATCTGTATCTTCTCTTTTTTAAATAAATACTATTATTATCAATTGTACTGTACCTTCTCTTTTTTAAATAAATACTATCATCATCAATTGTTTTTATGTACCTTCTCTTTTTTAAATAAATACTATTATTATCAATTGTTTTTGTTTTTCTCTTTTTTAAATAAATACTATTCGGTGGCCCACCATAAATTTTTCTATATGGTCCCCTACAAAAAAAAGGTTGCCCACCCCTGCAATAGATTATAATTTTAAATAAATTTTAAAAATAATAATAAGAAGATACATCAAAAAAACAAGTGCAAATAACAAGATAATACATAAATAAAAACATCAGATTTTTCTTTTTAACTTAAATTAATTTTATTGAAGTACTTTTGAACCTCTGGGCCCTTTTCAGCAATCATTAAAAGAAATATAAATATTTATATTGCTTTTTAATGATTGCTGAAAAAGGCCCAGAGGTTCAAAAGTACTTCAATAAAATTATTTTAAGTTAAAATGAAAAATCCAAAGTTTTTATTTATGTATTATACTGCTCTTTGCACTCATTTTTTGATGTTTGTTTAAAAATGGAGCAGAGTATTTTGAATACTAATAATAAGAAAATTTATAGTGCTTATTTTTAAGTTTGTTTAATTAAACAATATGTAAAAATAATAAAATAAGAAATTAAAATAAATATCTGGTTTTAAAGGCTTTTATTTTATAAAATTCTATTAAAACAGAATTATGAAGCAATTTTCTCAGTTGCTTTACATATTCAAGGGAGTATCCATAAACAATGTTATGCTATTTCAAACACTTTTTGACTCCTCACTCCTCTTTGTCTTTTTTTTCACACCAAGCTTGATCCCCTGATCACAATGTCACAAATTTGAAGATCCCTCTCCTTTTGCTTTTATTTATTTTTTAATTTCTGAATTAAATTACTTAGATCATTGCTATCTACAATGCATTTATATGCTCTCTCAGTTCCAGCAAATTCATAAAATTGAGATAGTTCACATTCTGGCCATGGAATATTGCAAGCATATCCCAGTTTTGTTCCAACATGCTGGGATATGACTTCATTGTTCAGAAAAAACATCGTCAGTTACAAATACTACAAATTACTTAGCATGATCTTGTAAATAAGAATTTTAAACACAAAATTTGTTTATAGCTTTCACTTTTCAATATTCAAGTCCACAATAAATAAAAACAAGAAATGAAATGAAAAATATGACAAATTAACTCTTAAATGCATGTTTTATCAAAAATATAGGAAAAAAGTTTTTGTTTTCTTCAAGAAATCAAATATAAAAAATATGAAAAAATGACTGCAATTTTTTTTATTTTAGTCCCCAAACACCACTCTTTGTTTGTTTTACCAGTCTTGATCATATAAAACAGTATACAACAATACACCATTTTGTTATTGTAATTTTTTCTTAAACATATTATTTATAAACTATAACAGCTTTCAAGAAAAAGAACAAATATTGAAATGTAGCATATAGCATCAAATGAAACTGAAGGATATGCTCTGCATGTTACATGCAGAGAAATTTAGAAATTAGCAATGTATGCATGGAACAATAGAAAGTTCTGGAAACTGAGAAGGAGTATTAGTACTCGTGAATTATTGCTGCTGATGCTTAGATGAAGTTTACTGAAAAAAATGTTTTTCTTTTCTAATATATTAAATTAGATTTTACATGTATATAATTTTTTTAATGTAAATTAGATTACAATAAATTTTTGAAAACACATTATATTTGAGCCAATATAGGCATATTTAAAGATATCAAATTAAATATAACAAATTAAAATGTAATGATGAAATATATAATTATTTCTTTATAGTTGTACATGGGTGTATTGAGACAAAAATGTGTTCTTACTTCAAATTTTATAAATGGACCAAATTCTACTAATTTTGTTGAATTTCCAAATATTCTTCTTTCGGATCACAATAAAGAATTTGTAATATGTAGTAATAATACAGCAGCAAAGTAAGTTATAAATTTAGGAGAATATGTAATTAAATATAAATAAATATAATGTTATGTTTATTATTCTATCTCAAAAAAATAACAGAACTTATTTATTTATTGGTAAATCTTCATTTTAAATCAATATGTAGGAGTTTCATCAAATAAATTATCTGTTACAATCTTCAAATCAAAAATATAATAATCAAACCCTTTTTAACAAAAATAGTAAACCTAGCCCTTGATTTGCACGGCATTCAATTTACACGGTTTTGCTTTTACACGGTTTTTAAATGAAAACAAAAAAAATTTTTTTGAGTTTTATTTTGATTGTTTTGCATTATGCCATTTATAAATTAAAAGAGTATTATATTGTCACGTTTTGTGGGTTTACGAGTTCGTAGAGATTAATAAAGAGTGAATACAGCTGTATTTCGTATAGTTCAATTTATTCACACAAAACAAAATAATCTTGTTTCACTACAACTAACTTCAATACAAAATCCGATAATTATCTCATACAACACTAATTTGTCTTTAATTCAGAATAACTCACAATTCTTAGTTCACTTTCGCTTTCAAGTTTATCGCCCACTATTAATTTTTATTGTCCAATTTTCGCAATTCAACTAAACTCAACTCACGCTTGCAGCTCGCCTATTTATGTTTGAATGCTTTTATTGTTTTTATTTGTATGGAATATTGTTAATTTTTTTTGTACCATATTCGATGTTAATTAATATTTATGTTTTCATTTTCAAAAATAAATTGAAAAAGTATAAGCATTAAATTGTCTCTAAAAATTA